>PVIU01010575.1:0-69335 GCA_004026605.1 Ondatra zibethicus | reverse complement strand
TTTGCCTTATGTTTAAAAACCACCTATGAGTGAGTACATGTGATAATTGTCTTTCTGTGTCTGGGTTACTTCACTCAAAATAATGCTTTCTAGTTCCATCCATTTTCCTGCAAAATTTAGGCTGTCGTTATTTTTTTCTGCTATGTAGTACTCCATTGTGTAAATGTACCACATTTTTTTTTATCCATTCTTCGATCAAGGGGCATTTAGGTTGTTTCCAGTTTCTGGCTATGACAAATAAAGCTGCTATGAACATAGCTGAGCATATGTCCTTGTGGCACGATTGAGCATCTTTTGGGTATATACCCAAAAGTGGTATTACTCGGTCTTGAGGAAGGTTGTTTCCTAATTTTCTGAGAAATCGCCACACTGACATCCATAGGTGCTGTACCAGCTTGCATTCCCACCAGCAATGCAGAAGTGTTTCCTTTTCTCCACAGCCTCTCCAGCATAAGTTGTCATCAGTGTTTTTGATCTTGGCCATTCTTACAGGTGTACTTCTTAGGTCTTTATATACACAAAATTGAAACTTTGTAGAAAAGAATAAAGACATTTAGCTCCCAGCTGTAGTGTTTTGTTTGTCCCCTTTGCCATTGTTCATTTAGGCGAAAACATTGCCTTCCAGAAGATAGTTGTGTTCGCTGAGCACATGCTGAGTGAGCAAATGGCTGATACAGTTCACCTAACTTAAAATGTGATGCCAAGTAGGGAAATGACCAAATACTTCCCAAGCGAGAGAGAGAAAAAATAAACACACAGGAATGGGACAGCTTGGCCTTTTGGTGGGATCTCTTTGCATTTCACTTTTGACTGGATGGAAAGTATATTGTCTGGGACACTTGCTAAGCCAGTTTCTATGTCACCTCTCCTTGTTTTTCTAGTTGATATTTACCTGAATTGTGAGGGCTACATTAACCCTCTCTAGGAGGTTGGCAGCTGAGGAGGCCGTGCTGCCTTTAGGCGGTGTGTGTAGGAGATATGATCTTTATGTAATGAAAATTATGTCCAGTTTCTTTATCAGGAAATGCTGGAGGCATCACAAGTTCTCTTTGAAGGTACAGCTGTCCGTTCAGAAGCTGGCTCAACAGCTGCCCTTCAGAGTTTACCTTCTTTAAAGCAGAATTCATATTTCAGAATGGCAAGCAGTCTTAATCTGTGGAATTCTAATGTGGAAGCATCACCAGCTTGAAGTAATTGTGAAGGAAGGGCACTTACGTTGGTGTCTGTAGCTGGACATTGGCAAGGGAAGCCACGTATAGATCCTTATTGTGAGGGTTTAATAGTCAAGGTGAGAGACGGCAGTGGTATTTAGGATTGGTTAGATTTCAGACTTGTGGTTAGGGCTTGAAAATGGGCAGAGAGGGAGGGAGAGAGATTTCACTTTTAATTCACTGGTGTAAGCAGTGTATTACTGTACTAAGTTTAAGGTAGTCCTTTGTTATTTCATGTGAATTGTTACATATATGACTCTAGTAAAGTGGGCCAAAGTGTGGTCAGATTTGCTTTGAAGCTTGATTTCCTGCACCTTATCTCTTTATTCCCATGTCTGTCTCTATCTCTGGTTCTTACTCAATCCATAGACATGCTCATCACCCCTCAACCCACAGAAAAGCACATTCCCAGCCTTGCATTCCCTCTCCCTCTGCTTCTCCTAGCTCTCCCATGTTCATCCTTCCTACAGCAAGACTTGGCTTCCTGTCTCCATTTACTTTCTGTTGGGAATGAATTTCGTCCTCTCTCCCTCAGCTTCCCAACATTCGTGGGCTTCACAGACACATTCCCACCCCCACGCGAACATCTTTAGCTGCTTTGGCATTTCCCCCTGCTTGCTTCCTTACCCACTTCCCTTGCTAGTTTTTCTCTGTGTTGCTGGATCACATTTCTCATAAATACTGAAAACTGTGATATTGGAAATGAAAGACTGAAAGGCCAAGGGCAGTTGTCCTAATAGGCTGAACAGTTTTCCCCCCACAGTTACTACTTAATGGAAACAACTGGCTGTCAGGTATTTTTCTGATGACATTGTCTGACAGTTCCACAATTAGAAATCCCACTTTGTGTGTCCTTGACTACAGAAGACCTTTTTGAAACTCTGATTTTGTTCCCAAACAGATGTAAGTCTCTATTTCTTGTTGGCTACTAGTACCTTGTCACAATAAACCAAAAACATGTGTTGAGATTTCCCAAGAGGGTGAAAAAACATGGAAGAGAGGGATGTGGCCTGTGTGTGGGGCTGGAAGGAGTTAAGGCAACTTGGTGATGGCAACAATGATAAGACAGTTCAGATCCTCTTATTTGTAATTCTTTAGTGGGAAGAATAATAAAGGCTTGATAATTTACAGTGCTTTGCCTGTGGCTCACTGCCATGAGGTCTCTGTCCCCTAGTCACTCTGATGTACCTGTCAAATTGTATCCCATTATCGTGTTCCAGTTTGTAACTACACCATTTAATATTGTGTTTATATGTTTGCTGTTTGTTTTTCCAATGAGTATGGGAGTCACAAAGTCAGGAAATTCATCTGTACGGTCCAGATCTGTATTCCAATAGTGACAGAACATTCCTTTGAAGAGATGAGTGAATTTTGATACTCCATATTTGCAAAGTGGACCAGAAACCACACAACTTCTCCATAATCTAAATATTTCAATGGTGGTTTAAAACGTGTAAACAATGAATGAGAAGCACAAACACACAGCAGATTTTATATCAGGTTTATTCATGACCTTTTGCTGCCTTCCATTTCTCAAACAACTGCCAGTGGCTCTGTCTACCTGTTCTTTGAGAGGTTCATATGACATGTTCTGTTCATAGGCATCCCAACTTTTCCCCAGTTCTTTCCCCTTCCCACCCAACTTTGTACCACTTAAAAAAATTGTGCTGCCCAAATATTCTTTGGTGTATCCTCTACTAAAGAACCACCACGTAGCCCCAGGGATGGTCTTGATTCTCCGCCTTCACTTCTGAGGTATGGGATCACAGGTATATGCTACCATACCTGGTTTAGATGGTGCTGAAGATGGAACCCGGGGCTTCTTGTATGTCAGGCATGAGTACTCTATTAACTCAGTTGAATCTCAAGTCCCTTAGATTTAATCATTAAGTTGGAATATTCTCTTCTAGAGAGAGAAACTTAAGGTTAGGGCTGTTTCAATCATGACTTTAGAAGCACAAATATCCTCAGTTTTTTTGTTTTTGATTAAGCAAAGATATATAAACATATATGTATATTTTAGAGAAACTCTAATCAAGACAAGAGGTCAATCATTTTACCCAAGGAGAGTTCTCAATGACTTCTGATGAAAGTTTTCCTGTGATGATGAAAATTTAGTTGATAATTTCATCATGTAGAGCAGATCCTAGAGAAAATAGGGCAAGTAACTTAATTTGGTTGATGTTGAAAGGACATAACTAAAAGAAGAGGGTCAGGCAGGGGAATCAAGATATTTTGCCATCCTATGGTTTTCCTGCCTCCCTCTTCTTTTAATCTTTTCCTTTTAATCATAATTCTTGATAATTCAGAGTACTTGTATGCATGAAAAAAATCACTTAAGGGGAATACTAGGGCTATAGTAGTGGGTCAGGGGGACATAAAAGGTTAATAGAAGTAATGAATGTGATGAAATTGCATATGTATATCTAAAAGTATCACAACCAAACACAAGAGTTTGCACAATTAATACATGATAATGGAATTTGTTTTCAAATCAAAGTAGCATTCTCATTTAAAAAGTGGTATGCTTTAAGATTTATTTTGAAGAATAGAAATTTCCCTTTTTATTCTTATTTTTCTATTTCCTAGAGTATTTTCAAGTCATTTTTGTTTTTGGGGTAGTACTTATTAACTATGTTATTAGAGGAAATTTTGGTATCAGTACTTTCTTTCGGTGTCTGTCTTTGGAGAATTAAATTATAGTTCTTTTTCCTTTCCCTGTCTCGTATGTTTCCAATTTTCTACCTTTTGGGTGTATTCTGATTGTAATTTTGATTCAATTAGAATGCTGTTTTCATTATCACCATTACCTAAACCTTTTACAAACAGGCCAGGTGGTGTACTCTGGTTATGTTCCTCTGAGTAACACTGAATTTTCTCTGGGCTGATGATTGTCAATAAATTCTTTTCTTTGTTTCGCATGCTCTTCTTTTAATTCAACCATTAAATTTGCTCCCAGTATGTAATTTTAATCTCACTGCACTCATGCTGGGTGGCTAGAGCTTTAGTCCTTGGGTGCATCTTCCTGGGATCCCTCTAGCTTTACACAGCCTGGACTCTTGTCTGTAGGCTTGACCCATAGCTCTCAGCCTGGCACTACCCTCATTATGGTGTTTGGGGTCCTTTTGTGGATTTCTTATCTGTTAGGTCCAGTTGTTCTCTAGTATTGCATCATACCTTAATCTCATCTATTATATGGATTAATATTGTAAGACAAAAATTATGGGGTAGATTATGTTATTGGTCTAATTCTCAGGGTTATATTTGAGAATTAAAGAAAGGTATGGAATTTACCAGCATTACGGATGAAGTTGGATCAAAATATTTTCAATTTCTTAAATTCAGGATTTAATTTATTCTCTGTGGACTACAACTAAAAACCCCTCCCAGTAATATCAGCTCATCTGAAGATAATTGGGGCTAAAATTCTTATCAGCCTTTAACTGACAGTATTCTGTATCTGCGAGCAACTCAGCACAATGCTGTTTGGATTTTATTGAAAGTCATAGGTGATTTTGCAGTTGGGGTGTAGTCAAGCATATCCTTAGATCCAAATACTGTATCTGATCTGCCCATGTCGAGGGAGTATGTGTGGGTTTTCAATTTTAGTTAAAACCACTTGGATTCCTGTGAAACTGTTCTATGTGGACATTGCTATATCAGCACTACAGTTAAGGTCTTTGACTTGACTCCCCCACACAGAAACAGGTTCACGGAGTGTGAGTCTAATGACTTTGGTGCGGATGAAAACCAGTGTCTCCTTGTGGTACCATGAATTTTTCTGTTGTCAGAACTTGGCCTACAGAAATTAAAGCAGGAAAAGGCTGACTAATCAAAGTCACCATGACTAGTAGTAAAAAGAAAGTTTTGAAAGTATCAGGGTTGTATGCTGTGTCTCTGTTAAAAACTGAATATCTAGAGCATTTAGAATAGCTTGGTGGAAAATATGACACAGTAGGAATTGAAAATGGTAATGAGCCCAGGGCAGACAGTATTGTATGACTTTTTTTATTCTGTGGATGGTGACATCTTGAGTGTTCTGAGAAGAAAATAACATAATCCAATATGTTTTAACAGAGTCATTGTGACCATTGCACTGATGGTAAGTTCTAGAGTAACAAGGTCCCATTGCATTAATGGTAAGTTCTAGAGTGATAGGGTCAGGTGGGAAGAGACAATTCAGGGACATTATTGAAGTAGCTTTCTAGTGAGAGGTGATGGTGGCATGGACCAAGAAAATAGCAATGGGAATGGCAAGAAGCGATTAGAATATGTTTACCTTCATCCAGCAACTGATGGAAACAGAGACAGACCTGCGGTGGAGCACTCAACTGAGCTCCTAAAATCCAGTTGAAGAGTGGGGAGAAGTGAGAATATGAACAAAGAGGTCAAGACCGTGATGGGGACACCCACTGAAACAGTTTACCTGAGCTAATGGGAGCTCACCAGCTCCAGCTGGATAGGGAAGGAACCAACATAGGACCAAACCAGTCCCTCTGAATGTGGGTGACAGTTGTATGGCTGGGGCAGACTGCAGGGCCACTGGCAGTGGCACCAGAATTTATCCCTTTGCTTGTACTGACTTTTTGGGAACCCATTCTCTTTGGATGGATACATCTTGCTCAGCCTAGATATAGTAGGGAGGGCCTTGGGTCTTCCCCAAAGCAATGTGCCTAACGTTCTCTGAGGAGTGGATGGGGGTGGGGTGGGTGGACAGGTGGAGGGAATCGGAGGAGGGGATGGAGTGGAAACTAGGATTGGTATGTAAAATGGAAAAAGATAGTTTGCTTTCTTTTTTTAAAAAAAGTAAAATAAAAAATAAAAAAGAACATGTTTTGAATATAGAGCCAATAAGACTCTCCAACAGATCAGATGTGGGTTTTTAAACAATTAATTATTTATGCTTTTGTTTTATTCGTGTGTGTGTGTGTGTGTGTGTGTGTGCATGAATGTATGTACGCTTGCCATAGGCATGGAAGTATCCACAGACACTAGGGAAGTATCCTATCCCCTGGCACTATGGAGTGACAGGTGGCTGTGTGCAGTCTTGAGTGCTGGGAATAAAAACCCAGGTCCGCTGCAAGAGAGTAAGTGCTCTTAACTGCTAAATCATCTCTCTAGCCCCTAGATGTGGGGTTTTAAAGTGAGAGAGAAGTTAAAGATGACCCCAATATTTGCTTGGTCTACACACATCTAAGAAGGAGGAAGGATCTCAGGAAAGCTAGAATTTTTGGAGGAATGGATGTATTGAAATTGGGGGCTATGTTTTGGCAAGTCATGTTAAGCTTGAGATGCTCTTTAGGCAAATAACTACAGCTAGCTATTAGCAACTTGAAATGATAAATCTAGGTTTCAGGAAGAGACCCTGGCTTGTAACAGGTTTGGGGATGGTGTTGTGATGATTTTATCGTCAAAGGAATTGTGCCCTCTTCATGTTAGAGAGTACATAGAAGAGAAGTATAGGCTCTTAGTGCTGATGAATTCCTACAACTGGCACTTAGAAAGATGAAAACAAACAAGTGAATAGGACAAGAAGCGGGCAGCATTCATGAGCCAGGAGGTTATGTAGGAGTAAGCAGCAGTGTAGGGCAGTCAGGATGGCATTTGAGTAGGAATGAGTGAGCAGTTCAAGGAAGGTCTTTTTATAGGTCAAGCAGGACAAGATCTATTGGAGTCGATATTCTCCAAAAAGTGGGGTAGCCACCAGTGACTTAGTGAAGATCTGGTGTAGTCTTGGGGACAAAAGCTCTTGATAACTTGCCAGTTACTTCATTTGTAAAGTAGGCTAACACTTAACTCATCAAATCATTCTGCAATTAATTCATATAAAATGGGCATAACACCACCTGACACTTTGTTGTTGCTTCTGAAAATAATTCTTCATGTGTCAGTCAAGATCTTGGTGAGGCCACCAATTAGTTAGGACTCTACCTACCTTATTGAACATTTAATCAACACTTATCCCAGTGGGGCTGCCACTGAACTCTTGGCCAGGGAGCGCACCAATCCATCTGGACTGGGACTGAATGAGCATATGATCAAACCAGACTCTCTGAATGTGGCGGCGAATGGGGGCAGACGGAGAAGCCATCAACAATGACACCAGGACCTATCTCTTCTGCATGTATTATCTTTTTGGGAACCGAGTCTTTTTGGATGCACACCTTCCTAGGCCGGGAGGGACAGGGGTGGGCCTTGGACTTCCAACAGGGCAGGGCACCATGCCCTCTTTTAAGGAAGAAGGAGGAGGGAGGAGGAGTGGGGGGTAGTAGGAGGGGACCGGGAGAAGGGGAAGAAATGTAAAAATTTTATTTATTTAATTATGTTTTTGAATGGAAAAAAATAAAAGAATACAAAAAAATTATAAAATCAAAAAAAAAAAAATAAAAGGAAATTTAAACAATGTGATAAGTCTACTGAGCAAACAAATTTGAAGTTATCATATGACAGTTGCTTCTTTGAAACAGGGTCTTTCATTGTCTTGGAGCTTGCCAGTTAAACTAGGCTTCCTGTCCAGTAAGGCTCGGGGTTCCTTATGTTTCTGCCTACTCCAAATTGGGATTACAATTGCATGATCACCATGCCCAGCAATTTTACATGAGTTCTTTGGAACTACCTCAGGTTCTCATGCTTGAGAAATAAATGCTTTACCAATTAATTATCTCCCCAACCCATTTCTTCACATTTTTAGCAACATTTGTTTGTATGTACATTATAAATTAGTAGCCTCCCTAATGGGTATGAGGTGGGAACTCATTGTGATTTTGATTTGTATTTTCCCAGTAATAAGAAATATTAAACATCCATTCTCATGATCACTGGCTGTTGCTCTTTAGAGAAATATTACTTTACTTAGTTTTGGACATGATTATTTTTTCATTGTTGACTTTTGTTTTTATCTTAGACTCATTTGTCTCTTGTCAGGTTTTATCTTCTCAGTCATGCTAATTATGTTTGCATTCTAGTCTCAACATTGTTCTATGAGAAATGGGTGAGGGGAGAGCAGGAGGTAAGGGCTTGAGTGTTCTCTATCATCTTTCATTATTGGTCCATGACAAAGCAACAGTTGCTGTTCCCAACCTCATTCACTTATCAAAGTCCTGTCCCTTCACACAATTGTACTGGAGATATGACACCTTCACGAAAGTAATTAAGCTTAAATGAAGTCATGGGGTGAAGTTCTGACTTGATGGAGTTGCTGTCCTTACAAGAGGAAGAGAAGTGATGGGGTGGAGCCCAGTGGTAGAGCACTTGATTAGTATGGCCAAGGTGGTAGCTGTAAAGACAAACACATTAAGAAAACCAAACAACGAATTGGAAGAGACAACAGATTATTTCTATCTACCTAATACAGATATGTAGGGAGGCAGCCATGACAAGCCAGGAAGGGGGCACCCATTGAAACCCCAGTTGCCATCATGCTGACCTTTGTCTTCCAGCCATAAGAACTGGTAACTATAAGTCGTAAATTTATATTAAGTTGCTCGATATTTTTGTTATGACAACCTAGACGAAGGCAATAGAGACCTTTCTCCTGTTGCCTTAGCAATCATTTTGTGATGCATTGGTGTCTTTGGAACTTTGTATTTCTTGATAACCGAGTTAACCACATGCATAGGACAATTTTCCTTAGGCTTTGATCAATTGAAACCTCTTTAACAGAAAACACCAGATCGTGTCTCTTGCCAAAGACATTGGAACATTTTGGAGGATGCTTCAGAGCAACCATAAAGGGGCACTTCCACCTCAAGAAGATCCACAATGTGGCCACATCTACCTAATTTTTGCTTCTTTGTATCCTTCCCTTCTTTCCTTCTCTCCCTACTATTTTCCTTCTGTTCCATCAACTTGCAGTACTTCCTGCCTGAAGCACTTTGAAGTGTTGACTGTAAGTTATCGATCACTCTGTAGCTTTGCCATTTTTAAACTCTGTGAAAGTCTAAATGCAAAAACTTCTTACCTTCCTGGTTTTGTGAATTGACCCCAGATGCCAGTATCTGCAAAGACTCTTCTTAATTGTTCCTGATAATAATTTATTAATATGACAATTTCTTTAATATTATGTCAGAAATACACAAGGATTTTTACTTACAATGTTGAAAGCCTTAATTGGAAATCTGATTGCAGGCTCCAGGCAGCTTTTTTTTAAGACATTGTGGCCACATGATACAGCTTATGGATCTCATTTGTCATCTAGGCACAAAGGCGATGAGCGCTTCGCTGGAGATTTAAGACAGGTGCACATGACAGGGGAAAGATTGCTTGCTATTCTATTCCTCTCTCTGTACCGTGAAGAGCAAAATGGTTATGTGTTTATACTTAGACGCCCGTGTAACTTTATACACACTATTATATAAATATGTATGTAACTATGTACTTTGGACTGACACAAATCTAATGTTGAAGAACATTCACCATGACATTCAACAGGAAAAATAAAACAGTGCACGTTTGGAGAATTCTTAAAGAGCAGGAGGAAGCATGTAGACAGGAAGTTAAATATGCAAGCTATAGTCACACAAAAGAAGGACCATATGGTTTAATGCCATACGTTAGTTTTATTTTTTAAAACCTTTTGTGGTTTATTTTCAATTTGAAATGAGTGTGTGCCTTAATTAGGCTTGAAGTGGGCTAGGATAGCATATGTCTTAAACAGTCATTTATGTAGCATTTCCCCTTTTTCTACTTAGAGAATTAAATTCTGGTAAACCAACAAAATGCAGTTCACAGGCAACAAGTAACCAAATATTTTTCACGAGCTGGCCAGTTATTTTCATATTTCATTGAAGTATGGTTGACAGATAGGACACATATTTGAAGTATATCACTTGCTACTTTAACACACACTACGCATATTATGATATGCATAAAGTGATTGCCAGTAAAATATCTAATTAGCATATATATCTTAGTTACCCTGTATGTGTGGATGAGGAAGGGGGAGAATACTTAATTTCGATCTATTTTCTTAGTGTGCTTCAAGTATAAAATACATGGTTATTAACTGCGTTCACTATGCTGCATATTATGTCTCCAAGATGGGTTTTACTTCGGAAAGTTTATGTCTTTTGGTAAATCTCCCCGTTTTCCCACACCCCTGCCTTCCATGACCACACTTGAACTCTATTTTTATGCATTGAACTGCATTGATTTCATGCACAGGTGAGAGTAAGCATTGTCTTTTTGAGCTTGAGTTATTTCACGTCGCATGGCATCCTCTTCCTAGACCCCCTGTTTCCATGTGCTCCCTAGTTTCATGTCAACTTGACACAAGATAGAGTCACTGAGGAAGAGGGAACCTCATGAGAAATGTTCCCACTGGATTGGCCTGTGGGCAAGACTCTAGGGTGTTCTCTTGATTGATAATTGATGTGGGAGGGCCCAGCTTACTGTGGGTAGTGTTACTCCTGTGCTGGTGGCCCTGGGCGTTATAACAAAGTAGACTGAGAAAGCCATCAGGAGCAAGCCAGCAAGCAACAATCCTCCATGTCGTCTGCATCAGCTCCTGCCTTGAGTTCCTGGCCTGACTTCGCTGGATGATGGACTGACTGCAAGCTGTAGGATGAAATACACCCTTTCCTCCCCAAGCTGGTTTTGGTCACGGTGTTTATCTCAGTAGAAATCGTCACTAAGACAATCTGCTTATCTTCGATGGGCATTTAGGTGGTTTCATTCCTTGGTATTGTATATAAAATTATAATGAACACGACAGTGAAAGTATCTCTTCAATATGTGGATTTCATTTCAATGGATAAATACTCAGAAACGGGATTGCTCATATGGTAGTTCTATTTTCAATTTCAAGACAGTAGTTTCTGTAACTACAGCAATTTACATTCCTACCAGCAGTATGTGAGGGTCTGTCCCCTTTTCTCCATATTCTTGCTAACATTTATATTTCTATGTTTTCCTGACAGGCATCCTACTAGGTGGGAGGTGATATATCATTGTGATTTTTGATTTGCATTTCTTTGGTGGTTGGTGCTCAGTCATTTATAGGCCTTCTTTAAAGAAAGTCTGCTCTCCCCCCCCGCTTTAAATATTGAGTTGTTGACTTGCTGTTGCGTTCTGTGAGTTCCTCATATATTTTTTATATCAATCCTTCTTGGACAGTTGTTTTAAAAACATTCTCCATTCCAGGGGTTGCCTTCCACATCACTGGTTTTGTTGGTTGTACAGAAATAGTTTAGTTTGAGGTCATTCCACGTGCTAATTTTTTTTTTTTAAAAATCTTGTTGCTTATAGTTTTAGTGTCAAACAAGAAATCACAGCCAAGACCCATGTCAAGGCTCCTCTCCTGTTTCCCTCCCATGGCTCTTTCCAGGCTCAGTTATTGTGTTTGAGTCTCTTCTGTTTGTTTGTTTTGAGACAGGGTCTAGTCCTGGATGGGTTGGTGTTCACTATGTAACCCAGGCTGGCCTTTAACTCATGTCAACCCCCTTGCCCCAAGTCTCCTGACTACTGGGATTCTGGATGTGAGCTACTACACCTGGCTTATCTTTAAATTTTTAATCCATTTTGAGTGAAAGATGATATATGTTATCTGTATTATTTACAAATTATATATATAATATATATTTTTTATTTATTATGTACACAGTGTTCAGCCTCCATGTATGCCTGCAGGCCAGAAGAGGGCACCAGATCTCATTATAGATGGTTGTGACTCACCATGTGGCTGCTGGGAATTGAACTCAGGACCTCTGGAAGAGCAGTCAGTGCTCTGAACCTCTGAGCCATCTCTCCAGCGCCCCCCCTTTTTAAACAAAGAGCAAACATGGATTTATTTATTTTATTTTATTTACTTATTTATACAGTATCCTGCCTGTAGGCCAGAAGAGGACACCAGATCTCATTATAGGTGGTTGTGAGCCACCACGTGGTTGCTGGGAATTGAACTCAGGACCTCTGGAAGAGCAGTCAGTGCTGTTAACTGCTGAGCCATCTCTTCAGCCCACAAATTATATTTTAGAATAATCCAAATAGATCTCTGTTTTATATCAGACATAGTCACATAGTTCCGTATCATGGAGTTGCTATAAAATCAAATGAGAGAACACACTACAAGCCTGTTTTAAATATTTAGATATAGAATATTGCTGGTATTCTCAATGTTCCCCAAGCCTAGCCCCATCCTCTCTGCATCTGCTTTCACAGAGCAAATGGCCACCTTTCACTCACTGTCCTTTGGTCTGTAAGTCTGGACCCATTTTTGTCCATTCTGAAATTAGATCATAACTAATCCACAAGACTCCGAGAGAGAGAGGTCAGACTTGGCTCATTCTAGACATCTAGAGCAGCCAGTGAAGTGTGTAGAGAGATCTGTTTCAGTTTGGTTGTCTTGTTCAGGGCTACTGTGGGCAAGCTGTCCATGGTTCCAGTGTCTGGAGGCCTCTACTGTCACAAGAATCCTATCTTAGTCAAGATTTCCCAGAATTGTGACAAGCTCACCACAAATCCTCTCCATCACAGAAAATTTCTACATGAATGGCAAAGCAGCTTCCTCCTTGGCTTTGCTGGTCTCTGAGACCCGCACTTGAGATTGAGACATTGAGTTTTCTACTAATAGAGTCATAAACCACAAGCGCTACTTCTCTGCAATTTAAAGGCAAGCTTCATTTTTCTTTCTGGTATTTATAATAGTTATAGGTCTTTAGCACATGTTTTTTTGCTTTGGGTTAATGAGTAGTTTTCTGGTGTCAAGAGAGTGAAAAACGAATCCCTGTTGTCCCTGCAACCTCATTTAATTGTGGAGCATTCTGAGCTCCATGTTGGTGATTTTTTTTTGTTTGTTTCTCATCTAATGTCACCTTCCCCACTCTGCTACAGAATGTGTTTCGCAGTTATAGAATAAGGATAAAAATAAAGTACATGCTTGGGAGGCACTGTGAGATAACTCAAGGTGGAGATGCGCACAAAGGTGCATAGTCACAGGCAGGGACGGCTAATTAATTGTGCTGCATTTAAGGGATAGCATGGAGCAATTAATGCATTTAATTGCTTCATTGAAACTGAAAGCTCTTTTGGAGCTTGCATAACCTTTTTGTGTAATGAGAATGCTTTATAAATTTATAACGGACTGTGTGACTTCTGATTAGGGGAATCTGGTTAAGTAGATCTCTCTGTATTTTTATTTTCCATTGTGTAAATCCAGAACCGGATTCTGGATTCTCATTTTGCGTTCTTAGGAGTTGATAGGGAAAGGCAGAAAAGCGAAATTCTTTTCCAAATGTTTAACCAGTTTGCATACTTCTTGGTCTCTTAAAATTTCACGATTTGATGAGTCTTAATTAACACATTGTAATTTTTATTTAATATGTATACAACACAAATCATTCTTAATTTAGGAAAAGCGTTTATTTTGACCAGGGACAATATTGAATTAGAAGTTTTGGAGTTACTTGTTAGAGTCCTGCTCCAGAGATCTGACCCTGGCTCTAGAGGGAAGAGAAGCGGCAAATGCTGTATTATCCGGCAGCTGGGAGAGTGGGCATGCCTCAAACCTAGCACTCTTGGCACACTGTGTTTTCTATCCACGAGAGGTTCTGTTTTCCTCACTTAGAAAATTGCCTCCCGAATAAATTTTTCAGGGATCAGAAATGGGACCTCAGCCTTCTTCCCTGAGGCTGATAACATATGGATGCCAGGTTTTGTCAGGTACCTGGCTCCCATCTGTGTCACTTGCCTTCCCTCCTCATTCATCTTCACCATTGGAAACCTCAAGTTGCCTCATTGTTTTCCCAGTGGGAGTCAGTCTCTCAGAGCAGGATTGAGCACAGTTCTTTCCCCCATTCACTTGGTGGAACTAACTCGAGTACTTCCTTCATGTGATGGTCTTGAGCACAGTATCAACGTAAAGATGTTGGTGATCACTTTATGTAAAAATTCACGGATCTTTCAGAGTAATAAATACTACACCACCCAAGGTTGACATCGTGGGGTTTTGGTTATTAAGCTCACCTTCTTATCCCCTCACCAACTGCTCTTTCTACCTTGAGATTGGAGAGACTGGACTCACAGTGAACCATTTCAGTAAAGCACTTGACTACTGAGACAGGGAAGGTGGCTATATCTCTCATAGTAACTGTAGGTGCTGCAAGACAGGAGCTGATGAGAACAGTAGTCCTCATTGACTCTTTTTCTACATTATCAGCTAAGAATGCAAGTCCTTTACAAATACTGACTCATTTTACCTCAGACTAACTTTACGAGATCAGAGATGTTGTTACTCAGGCTTTACAGGAGAGAGAAGACAGCACAAAGAGACTTGGCTTGTGGAAAGCACCTAGTTAGTAAGATGTGGAACCTGTGGAGTAGTTTCACTTCAATGTGGACTGAGATGCTTGGTTTAACTATCTCAGAAAGACTGACTTTTCTTTTGACTTCCCTTTTATTCTGGCATATCTCAGAATGCATCTTTAACTTTATAAAGTACATAGATCCAGAACAATTATATGTTATTAAAATAGCCTGTCTGGGGGAAGTAGGTTTATCTGTTTTCTAATAAAGGGAAAATAACTTCATTGTTTTGGGATGTAAAAATAATATGTGCTTGTAAAGAAATATGGAACAATACACAAAAGACACATGAAAAATCATCATCACTGGAAACTTCACTACATAGAAGCATCTGTGTAATATGCTTGCTGCCATTTCTCAGTGCACAAATGCACTTACACTGATTTTTTTGAAAACAATGCATGTGTTCTTTTGTAATCTATTTCCATGGTTACAACGTGTTGGAGATATTTCTCTGTGATAGTGGGCTAAAGTATAGAACATATTTTAAAATATCTTAATAGAACTCTTCACTTCTAATTTGGTCAGCAAAGGAAGACTTGCTAAGTTGTAAGTTAATGTTGATGTTTTAAAATCATAATTCAAATCTTAACTTCCCAGGTTAAACATATGAGATGACAGGAAAACCATGTGACCTTCTCTCTCTCTCCAGCTAAAACTCCCTTTTGATTTATTTATGTTTTGTTGAAACATTTTTCATATAATATATTCTGATAATGCCTCCCCTGACTCCTCGCAGATCTCCCATCTCCTTAACCACCAACTCCATGCCCTAGCTTTCTCTCTCTCTCTCTCTCTCTCTCTCTCTCTCTCTCTCTCTCTCTCTCTCTCAAAACCAAATGGGCAGGGAAACAAAGCATCAAGGTCCTTTGCTTGTATATTATAGATTCCAAGTGTGTGTGTGTGTGTGTGTGTGTGTGTGTGTGTAAATTCTTGTGTTTTTTAAATTTAATTTTTGGAAACTTTCTACATAAATATTACATGTAATAAATCCTCTCTTTCTTTCTTCCCTTCAACTCCTCCCATGCAACCCTCATGCCTCAAATTCATGGCTTCTTATTCTTTAATTATTGCTGTTGCATTCACACACATACACACACATATACATACATTTATTGATACAACCTGCTGAGTTTCTGTAGTGTTGCTTATATGTTTATGTATTTAGGGCTGACTGCTTGGGGTTGGATAACCTATATGGGGATTCATCCTAGGAGCAGATCAGTTCTCCCTCACCCCACAGTTATTAATCGCCTGCAACTTTTAATCTAGCAGTGGGGCCCTGAGATATTTCCCCCACTTATGCTGGATGCCAACTGGTATTGGAATTATTCAGATCTCAGTTTTTTTCCAGTGTTGCTTTGAAGCTGTACCAAACTTTAAACACTATCATATAGGCATTTAAGTCACCTTCAGTATTAATGTTTTTAAGAAGTGTTAGAATAAGTGTGATTTCTCACAAACCTTTTGGTAAGTGTACAGATCCCAAGATGAGGACAAAGTCTTAAAATGAGAGTGTAGAAAGAATTTTGCTTATTTTTACTGAGTATATAATAACAAATTTAACTTCAGATTTTATTAAAATATTTTGAGTATTCCATCATCTGTCATTCCATGAAAACCCTTATATTTTCTGTTCTAAAATAACATTGCTTTTGAGAAAATATTTAATTTCTAATTCTTTAATAATTAATGGGATTGAGAGTAACTATTATGCTTATTTGGTCATTTGCAAGTTTTTTAGATTGGTTATTGATATCCTCTATTCATTGTTTATATGTTCTATTTTTATTGACTTTTATATTCTTTTATATTAGAGTTATAGAGTTTTTATTTATCATTGTTTTCCCATGTAATAGTTGTTTGGTTTGCTTTAGTAGAATGCTTAATATTTGTCTCACAGTAATTTTCAAGTATTATGGGCTCAGACAAAGCCTTTCTTATACAATTTCTGTTTATATCATGAATTTGAGAGGGAATGGGGGGCATGGGAGGAGTTTGGGGAGGATAAGGGAACGGTGGAAATGGTAGAAATTCATGCACGAAGTTTTAAAAAATTGGAACAAATAAATAAAATATGATTTTTGGTACCTACTTTAACAATGCCTTCTTTATTCATTATAGCAATGACTTCCTTTTAATGTGACACAGAGCCAGAGTGGGACATCATTGCTTGTATATGTAACATAAAGTTTGCAAGAACATTCCCAAACACTTTCCTATTTAGTTCGATAAATATTTTTACATTCCTATCATAGTCCCTTGGGTGAGGACACCATCAGGACAACGTAGATAACTCATCCTAAATCACACATCTGACGAGATTAGACTATCGGTTCAGCAGCCATGCTGTTAGCTGTGCATGGGCACCGTGACCCTGCGTGGTGGAGAGATAGAGAAAAAGAAAGATAGGGAGTGTTCCCTATTGATAGAAAGATCAGGAAAGAATTCTTGACTCTTAATATGATCCTTCATGTCATAACCGGATTCCAGTTGAGTCTTTTGAAAGGAATTTCAGTGGGAAAGCAATTAGCAGTTAAAAGAAAAGAGCTATTGGAATGTTTTAAGAATAATGTGGGGGTATGCTTTGGGTTTAAGAATTAAGAGGATCATGTCCAAGTAGTTAAATGAATTTGTGAAAATGGGTCAGCGAGAGAGTACCTCATCCAAAGGCCTGGTCCATTTTCAGGCGGGCATATTGAACAAATTCTTCTCTCATCTCATTTCCAGTAAATAGTCAGAGCAAGTATTAAGCAGGATTTTATATGTACAATTAGAAAGGATTTTATGCTTAGTATTATACTGGATTTTGGTGCAGATAAATTTGTGGAACACTTTCAGTCTTCAAGTCAGCCCCTATTACTAAAATAAAGAGCTATATAGACAGGTTTTAGGAGGTACCATATCAATAATAAATTATTAGTGCATGGGTACAATGATGTTTTCAGAAAGGCACTCTACTTGAGACAACACAGCAAAATAAAAAGTTGTTTAGCTTTTCATCCTCTGCCCAGGATAAATTTAAAGAGAGAGCAATGAGCACGATTCCTGGCCTTACAAGGATAGAAACAAAACTCAATTTCTTCAAGGGGAAAGGGGAGTCTGTGCAGAACAAGGTAAAGCTTTGTAATGGAAGAAAAGCACATTTTACTTGGATGGAGAAAATGAAGCATCATTATTTTCTAATATACCTAATCTTTTGGCATTCAGAAAGGTTTTAAACAGTGGTACAAACTATGGCTTTTTAATATTAGTCTATATTCTTATTTTATTGGTTGTGAACCTCAAATTCTAATTTCTAGCTTTTCTAGAAAATGACCCTCTTGACCTCCCACACAAATTGCATCTAGATTTTTCTGGACTCTTCTTGGCAGTCAAATGAACAACAACTTAACTTCTGTAGACTACTTGGTCTCTTCAGTTTTCCTCTTCATCTGAACGTCTTCCTTTACCACCAAATTACAGTGGGATTCTTTCTGGCACTGAGAGCTCTTAGGCTGAGACTCTGTCTGCTGCCTCCCAGTTTTTGTTTGCCTGCACCTCAGTCAGATGTTATCAGCCTGCTGCTAAGTGGTGCTTCACTCCTCTCAGACCAGGTCTTCTGATTGCTGGGACTATCCGCATCCTTGGATCCCATTAGTAATGTTTGCCAGGCTGGAGTTTTAAACATAGCTCAGTGGGACAGCAAACTTGGTTGTTTTAGTGATGGGAGGAAAAGGCTCCCAGAACCATGGGCTTTCCCTGAAGGTAATTCCTTCTACATCAGGTTTGTTCTTTCTACTAAAATCACACAGGGGCCCCAATGAGATGCGGATTGTTTGATGGGGGTAGAAAGTGTACATGGACAGATTGGAAGGCTCGAGAAATGCCCTGTCTCTTTAAGCTGCACCCTTCAGTAATGTCCCTCTGCTCAAACAATTACTCCAGGCATAGTTGTAGTAAAGAACATGATCATTGACCACATCTGGCTTCAAGTTCTGACTGAGCTGGTATTTACCATGCAGGTGACACTCAGGCAGTTGCTCATTTCTAGAGTAGTTTTATCATTTATTATGTGGGCTTTACATCAGTATAATAACAGTTATTTATAGTCACTGTTAAAGGAGATAAGGTATATAGAACGCTTTCCTATTGCTTGACATCAAATCACTATTCAATAAAAGGTTTCTTAAGGTTCAACTACCTTCAGGCTGGGGACCAAGCCGTTGGTATATGTGCTCCTGGGCAACATTCAAGATCCAAACTTCAGTACCACTCTCAAGAAGAGGAAGGAGTGGCTGTGGAAGAATCTGCAGTGTCATGTGGTGGGGCGGTGGAATTAATTTAAGAAAGTGGTGTGCATGGTGGGAGTTAAAGAGCAGTTCACTGTAGAGAATGTTTTGGTAGAAATCCCCACGAGTATTGACCAGACACAGAGACAAATAAGAATACAGATGATTATTTTTCCCACATGGCTTGATTATAATGGGGGAGAACTTTTGTTACCTATTTATCTGTCTGATTCCAGAATCATTTGATATCAATTCTGAGCCAAGCATTATTTCAGTTCTGGAGACAAAAGATGACTAAGACAATGAATCTTCTTGCAAGGGTTTAGAATCCAAAATGTAATAGAACTTGGCCTGGGGACTTATGTTTGATACTTCATTCTTCCTGTTAAAATGTCAAAGGAGGGATATTTGAAATATGAATATTCTCATTAGCATGATATTAGCTCCTATGAGTTTCTATTAACACATTACCATAGATAAGGCCAAGTACAAGGCTTAGTAAGTTCATGGTGAGGGCCTGTTTTCTCATACAGTATTTTCTTAGCATCTTGGTACAAGTTTGAAAGAAGAGCACTCACCCTGCCTCTGTTGTAAGGTTAAAACATCCCTAAGGTCTTTACCCTAAAGGCTCTTCCTTCTCAAAGGCTCCACCTTACAAAAATGTCATTGCCTATCCTATGCCCCGCCTATCAAAAGTCCTCACTTACAATAAAGCCCTCTGGAATGGTTGATTTTTGTCAGTCGACACAAACCTAGACATATTTGGGAATGTGGAATCTTAATTGAGAAAATGTTTCCATAAGACCTGCCTGTAGGAAAGTCTATAGTGCATTTTCTTGATGTTGGTGGGAACATATCAGTGAGGGGAGGTGAGACTCCTGACAGCTGGTCTTGATTTGCCTAAGGAAGCAGGCTGAGCAAGCTATGAGGAGAAAACCAGTTAGCAGTGTTCCTCCATTGCCTCTGCCTCAGTTCTTACCTCTAGGTAACTTTTTATTTATCATAAAAAGTTGTTTTATTATATTGTTTACAGAATAATAATAAGAAAAGTCTATGCATGTTTAACATAGACAGTTTTTCTTTTTGACCTGTCATCGTTGGTTGACTTGTCAGAACTAATAGGCAAGGAGGGGCCACTCCAGTCACTCAACAATGATTTACTAAGCATCTACTATGAGCTATCTGTTGTTCTGGGTTCTTGGAATACAGCACCAAAGTTGACATAGACTCTAGCTGTCATCAAATTTATGTCCCGAAACATGGAGAAAAGCAATAGGTGATAAACAAAGAAATGTGAGTGTTTATGGTATATCAGTGGATTATAATAATTGGCATATGGAAAAACATGAGAAGAACAGAACACAGAAATTGTAGAATGAAAGGGGAGAGTCAGGTGTGATCATGGGAAAGGTCAGAATTGAGGAGCGAAGGTGACCTGAGGTATTCTGTGAACAATCTGGTGGAAGCACCTTCTAGAAAGAGTGAATTCATGGTGCCGTGCCCTTTGGGACTGTGGGATTATGTCAGGAAAGTTTAACAGCTCAAGAAGAGCGAGACAAAAGGCAGTATGGCTGGTGACAGGTAAGGGAGAAAGGGATATATAAGTATATACATGACCAGTAATAGAGAATGGCCAGTTGCTTTATTGTTGCAAGAGAGAATGAATGGACTGAGGTAGGCATAAAGCTGTTTCTGTTCAATCCATGTCTTTGAGGTGCACATTAAGGAGACATCTAGGATCAAGACACTGCCCACTAATTAGCCTGTATTTTGTTATTTAGTCCTTGCCGAGAAAAGACACCAGGGCTTATGCTGGTGTGTTCTGTCATCACAGGAGCATAATTTATTAAATTTGTTTTCATGTGTTTATCATCATATTACTATCCTGTTGATACTAGGCATGACATTTATGTATCTTCAAGGAAGCACATACATATATATTTATATATATCATGTTTATATGTTTTATATACATATAAAGTATATGTAAATCAGAGGAGAGTTCATTAGTTTCCAGTGGAAAATTTCAAGACAACTTATAGCTCTGGTCACATATTATAAAAACACAGCACTTCCTGCTAACCTTTGTTATAAAGTTGTATTTATCTTTATTTTCTGCATGTTTCTTACTGCTTCAGTGTTAGAATCATGTTTCCCTAAATTTATTCAGTGGTTGGAGTTCCATGCTGCTATCAAATCCTGTGGCACTCAGTCTCCATTCCTTCATTGGATCATTTTCAATTTACAGGGGCTTGGGTCTCCTGAAAATGTAAACACAAGGAAAGACTACTCCAGACTGCATCATTAGTGGTGACTCACTGCGAGGAACTCAACTGAAATGGTTATGAACGATTTCTATTTTTTGTAGAAGGAATATGGTTAACATCTGAGAGCTCATTATATATCATTAGCAATTTTACTTTTATAATAGCCCTTGGTAGAGTCTTCAATTTTAAGAAAATGTTCACCTATTACTGAAAGTTCACCCCATTTTCGCTCTGACTATTCCCATTAGTCGTTCTGTGGATGTTTTCTTTATTGGAACACTCAGTCTTAACAATGAAATGGGAATTAATCATTTTTTTTTATTTTGAGATTGTAATTTAATCCCCCATTTTCTTTCCTCCCTCCAAACTCTCCCACGTACCCCTCCTTATTCTCCTTAAAAAATCATGGCTTCTTTTTCATCAATTGTTATTGCATGCATGCATATATTTGTATGCGCGCGCGCGCGCACACACACACACACACACACACACACACACACATATGAATATAACCCATTAAGTCCATATACTACTACTTATGTGTGTATGTTTTCAGGACAGACCATTTGGAACTGGACAACCAATTGGTATGCTCTCTTCTGAGGAGAACCACCCAGCTTTACTCAGTTGCCTGTAGTCCTTTGGGCAGGGTTGAGGCCTCATGACCTTTCCCCCATGCAGTTTGACATGTTTGTTGGTGTCATCCTTGTTCAACTCATGTTTAGGGAGTTATGCTGGGGAGACTTTATGGCTTTGACTTCTGATGTTATTCGGAGACACAATCTCACAGCAAAGTCCCTGGTCCTCTGCCTCTTATAACCTTTCCACCACCTCTTCCACAATGTTCTCTGAGCCTCAGGTGTAAGAGTGTTTTGTAGATATATCCTTTGGGATTGGGATCCAGAACTCTGCATTTGATTGGTTGTGGTTTTCAAACATTTATTTTTTGAGAATTTTATACACAAGTTCAATGTTTCTTCACAAGGTGCCCCCTCCCTCTTTTCTAGCTTCTCCCATGTCCCCACTACTGTATTTCCCTTCAAGTTCATGTCTTTTTCTTTAATTTGAAATGCATGTGTTCTCATCCACAAACATGCATACATACATTCACACATCATATACACATGCATACACAAGTGTGCATGCATATGTGTTTGTTCATATACACATCCACTCACATATGTACACGAGGAGAGAAATCAAGAAAATTTCCAATCATATACCAAAATCCAACTTACCTTTTTATGTTTTTGTTTCTCCAGAGTACTATAATTATTCTAGGTGGGTATAGAAATTGAATTTAGAGAGCCCCTACCAATTAGACCAACCATTGTTACATCACCTGAAAACTGAATCTATCATCAACCCCTAATCTCAAAGATAAGCATTTATACTTTAGTATATGGTCTGCTGTTCATTTATGTCACTATTGATTATTAGTGGCTCATTTTATGTCTAAGGCCCAGAGGATGTGCTCAATGTATTCTATGGCTTCATGTACATTGATAAATTTCTACTCTCTACTTGCCTATATATTTTTAGTCCTTAAGAAAAAAAATTTAACTAAGTGCTTCTTTAGAAACCATTTGCAGATATTTGAAAAACATACATAGAGTTGTTAAGGTATGAAAACACAGCAGTTTTTTCTTTCGTTCTTATATATATTATCTTCTCTCTCTCTCTCTCTCTCTCTCTCTCTCTCTCTCTCTCTCACACACACACACACACACACACACACACCCCTCAAGAAGTAACAGATATTATCACCAGGTAGGTGAAAGCAGAGATGGAAGCCTGGATTCTGAGCTAATATGGTCAACATCCGTAAGGACTAAAACATATTGAAGATACTATTTGGTTTGTAGCGGTTACTATAGTGATCTTGACTATTTCTTGTTAGACTTGTTCTGAGGTAATTTTATGGTCATTCTCTTGTATTCTTTTTAGAGTTCTTTTTCTAATTGATTATTGTTGATGTATAGGAGAATTTCTAATTCCAGTATGCTGATTTATACCCTGTCACCTGTGCTGAACCTAGTGCTCTTATTTTGCTGGTTCCACTTGATGCCTATTAAGTGACCGTCTTCTCAAATGACTCTGCTCACCTCCATCCTAGACTGTTTTCTCTTTTTACACAGTCTTATTGCATTTTCTTGGCACCTCAATAAAATAGGTCATAGTAGTTATGAAAATGGGCATATTTTCCCTTTCTCAAAAGTAATTGAAATGTTTCTAATTTCACAACAAAGTAGGGTATTTAATGCTGCTTTAACAAAGCGGCAATTTCACCCTTTATAATTTGATAAGGTTTTAAAAGTGAAATCATTTTAATATCTATTATGAAGTTTGTGTGCATGTATAACATGTTATTACAGAGAACCAAATGAGCATTTCTCATATATACCTGTGTTTTAATTTTTAGTCATACATTAATTGAAAAAGATTAAGTGTCTAGAGGTTTAAATGTTATTGCAGGAACTTAGCTACATCAGTGAGTAAAAAATTTCATGATTCCTGTTTCTTGGAGCTGATAGTATAATGACTGAAGACAAAAAGAGCAAATATAAATAAGAGAATTGTATATTTAAGTACAGTAGAACTAGAAAGGACAGTGCAGGTAGGGAACGGGATGTGGCAGAGGAGGTGGGACTGATCGTTTCATGCTTCTGAGCAGAGGCATGGCGTGGCTTTTGTAGGTTCACTCTGAACTAGTATACTATATGGTGGGAAGGTGAATGAGGAGAAAAACCATAGGCTTTGACGGTTAGGTGTCCCCTGTGTCAGCAGGTTGGCAGATGGATCTTAGCGGGAAGATGTGTAGGTGCGTGGGAAGAGGTTTGGGGAACCATCGCCACTTCTTTCTCTCTGTTTCCTGGCTATGAGACTAGCAGTTCACTTTGCAGTGTGTATTCCCCATTCTTCCATCAGTAAACCCATCTGAGCCTTAAAGCAATGGATGTGTCTGGACTTGTACTGAAATCTACAATAAATATTTCTTTTTACATTAATTGTTTCAGATGTTTTATCATGGTACCATGAACCTAAGACAGCAAAGGAAATACATAAGCACCCATCATGCTCACCTAAAGGACGACAGAAACAGAGCCAATAGATGGCACTGGGGTGAAGAAATCTACTTCCAGTGAATGGGGGTTCTCTGACAAATTGCATATAAGGAATTAAAGAAATTAAGAATTTTGTCCTCTGGGACATACTATTTTGTTATTTCTGAGGGTTTAGGATGTTAAGAAGACATCATAGCATGATAATTAATTTTATTACTTTATTATTCTATGTGTGTATGTATTTTGGCTGCAATATGCCTTTGCATCACATACGTGCCTGGTGTCTTTGGAGACAAGAAGAGTGCAGTGGACCCCCTGGAAACGGAGCTAAGGATGGTTTTGAGACACCCTGTATGTGTTGGTAATCAAACCTGGGTCCTTTGTAAGAGCAATAAGTGCTCTTAACAATTGAGTCATTTCTTCCATAGTGTGTTCTTTGAAAATGTAGGTAACTCAGTAGGCAGTCCAGACTTTCCTCTGTTGCACAGGAAGCTGCTTGCCTCTGCATCAGAGTGTTGGGATTCAAGACAGGTCGCTACTAAGGCAACTGAATGAGAGAGCAAGGATACCTTCACAGACTGAATGATCTCACGTATCTGATTGAAAGTTGACAGAAAATTCTTAGGTAAAATGTTTCTTAATTAATTGAAACGTTTTGTTGATTTTCTAGTCAAAGAAAAATTGCTGAAAAAAAGTCTCAGCATTCTTCCTTATGTTAGTAAAGTCATTTACTTTCCTAGACAAAACACACACACACACACACACACACACACACACACACACACACACACACACAGAGAGAGAGAGAGAGAGAGAGAGAGCTAGAAAAATCTTTGCTCTTCTTTAACAACATTAAGGTCGGGATTCCTAACTGTGCTTACCCAGGCATTCTAACTGCTTGAAATGAAAGGCAAACTAGTCACTAAATCTTCTATTGCTTTTAAAATTTAAAGGAAATCATGCAATTTGAGCACAGCCTAAAAAGTTTGCTTCCTTTGAAAGATATCTGAAATAAAAGATACTTGCATTCAACAGCAGGAAGTGCATTGTGGGTGTATGTAGATTGTGTGTGTATGTGTGTGTGTGTGTGTGTGTGTGTGTGTGTGTGTGTGTGTGCGTGTGCAAGTGTTGCTGAGTTTCAAACTCAGGACCTTGTGCATGCTACACTGGGACTGTGTGATTGAGCTGCCTCCCCACCCCTCTGAAGTCTTTATTCTTCTGTAAGGCATGGGCTGTTGGCAGCTCTGCTTTGGGCTTACGCACTGGCTACTCTGTGTCATTGACCCAGATCTTGAACACTGCTCCTGGCTTCATAGGCAATGCCCAAATGGGAAAGGAACATAAAAAATACACCACTTCTTCTTGAGACCCTACTTGCATTTTCTTGTTGCTCCGGCTCTTTGTCTAGGTGCACGACTGTTGCCTCCCAGAGCTGTGGGTGTGCATGGATGCTTGGATTCCTGTGCTGAATGTTGATCTTGGATGTCAGGTCCCTTGCTATTCTCATTGTTAGCGGTTGTTCTTTCCTTCAGTCCACCATCAGGCTGGAGGGAATAAAACCGCACAATAAACTAGCAGCAGCATGAAGACAAATCATAACAGACATTTCATTTCCTTCTCAGATAGAGTGACAGGCCTCATAAACCGGGGGAGGGGGAATGGACAAGATCTATGCCGCTTGCTTGTAATTACTTCTGAAACATTCAGGGTATGACTGGACCAAGCTTTATGTTTCCACAGAGACTAAAATATTCTAAGTAAACAAGATTGTTTAGCTACGATGCCTGACAAATCTGTCTCTCTTCCCTGAGATCCCACACCCAGCCTGAGTAGTTATGCTAGAAAAATATGGAGAGCAGGCCAAGAGAGACCTCAGCAGCTCCCTGAGACACAGGCAGCGACAGAACAGAGTAGACCGAGAACAGTTCCCAGAGACACAGAAAAATATGATGGCATCAGAATTAATTGAAGAGAGAAGAGCTTCTGTCTAGAGAGATGATGAAAGTGTGGGACTTGTAGAAAGTCACAGTTGGAGCGCCTGGAGGATTTAGGATTGTAAAGTTACAAATATGTCTTAAAGATAGATGCTGTCTTTAAAAAGAGGATCCAAGAAGAAAAGAGGTGACAGTGTAAGGTTTACAGAATGGAATGATTTTTAAAATTTAGGTGCTATAGGCAAAGCGTTTAAGAGTGCTTTGAAGTGGATTAGGTATTGAGCTTATTTTTTAAATTAAATTATTTTATTTTATTTCATTTTATATATATATTTATATTTTTTCTTGAATGTATGTATATGTAGCACATATGTACCTGATGCTGCCCAGGGAGGTCGGAAAACGACATTGTGTTCCCTGGAACTGCAGCTATGGATAGTTATGAGCCAGCATGTGAGTGGTGGGAACTGAACCCATGTCCTCTTCGAGAGGACAGACAAGATGCTCTTCACCACGAAGCCACCATCTCTTCAGCCCTCTGAGTTCATCTTAAATCCATTAAACAACAGTTGCAAGTATGTATTAGCTTACAGGAGAAGTAGAATGAGATATGTTGTTGATGTCCCCATAAAATGAGACAAGGATGGAAAAAACGCACCTTCTTACAAAACAAACAAGCCAACCCATCTCATGGCTGGCGTGCTTTGGGTAGCGGGACATCATGTGGCTCTTTTGTGTGAGTGACAGTCCATTCACTGAACATTTATGAATTTAAATGTCAATCTTAAAGCAAAGGTGATAAACCCTTTGTGTTTAGCTGAAGGATGGTTGAGTTTTATGTTCACTATTCAACCTCTGGTTATTTTCTTTACAGGAAGATGGATTATTCTTATCCTCAACAGAAAATTTGAATAGTGTTGGGCCAAGTGAAAGAGAGCTTTGTGTAAAAGATAAGAGAAGGGTTTTCTTAGAGGAACTTGTTTATTTTCTTTTTGCTTCAGCCCAGTCACTATCTGAGACTTCCCATTTCGTATGTGCTGTCACACAGGGGCACGCGTATGTCATTTTCCCCAGTGAGATAGGCTGTAAACTCCACCTAATACAGGCAACCTATGCCTGGCACTTAATAGACTCTCAATAAGTGAAGGAGCAAATGAATGAATGTGTCCTTGATATTAAGATACAAAAGGAAGGAAAAAACAACACTGCAACAATCAACAACCTCACGAGGCTGAGTAAAGCTGTAGTCGTTGCCTATTGAAAGGGTTTTTTTGTTGAAGACAGGCAATTTTCCCAACAAGGGAGGGAGAGGATGTTGGGGAGAGGCAGATCTGTGATGCTCTGAGCACTAGCCGGATGTGAGTGGGCCCGGTTCCAGTCCCAGTATCAGCTTAGTTTTGATCACTGTTCCCGGGGGTGTATAACTTTTATCATGTCCTTGAAAGCCTATTTAAAGGCACTCTGTGGGTCCTTTTGATTTAGCAAGCCAAAGTGATCAAAGCTCCGAGAACTAGACATTGTTACCTCTCCCTGGAAGGCTGTCTTGTCACTCTTCCCCCACTCCGTTGGCAGCAGGTTCACAGAGTTGGAAGCTGGGATTCACTCAAGAAAGAGCAGGGGAGGGGACAGAGATTGTCACAGCAGTTGAGCACAACCGGCAGAGTGATTTTCTAACCTTTGGAAGTCCAAGATGCATTCTTAATTGTCATGCTCTCCCCACTCCTTCCCAGTGAAAAAGAAGGGAAGAAAGGAGATTTCAGCACGGGAGAGAAAATAAGATGAACTCAAGCTTTTACCATATAATCATTCTATGTAATTAAGTGGAGGATGATGCTGGCTGGCTCTTATTGTAAATATACATGAGTCTACTCTTCTGAGGGCTCTTTATTCTGTGCCTTGTTATTTTTCATTTTTGCTAATACTTTTCAGTAGTATGCACGCAGATATTGCCAGGGGCTTCCCTTTTCCTTTTAAGCTCAATATAAATAAAGCAGTATTTATCCCAGAGGATCCAGTGGGCTGGGGAGGAGATTAGAAGGCAGCAAAAAAGAGGAAAGTGGTGACAGAGATGGCTTGTTCAGGCCACATTACAAAGGAGATGGCACTTTTCATAGCCTAGTATAGGACCAATGCCACCCAAACTTGGCGCAATTGCTTTGTTGACTTCTCAAGGCTCCCTCTAGCTAATTCTG
The DNA here is from genome assembly GCA_004026605.1 of Ondatra zibethicus. NCBI lineage: Eukaryota > Metazoa > Chordata > Mammalia > Rodentia > Cricetidae > Ondatra > Ondatra zibethicus. Next base: position 41,096 of record PVIU01010575.1, on the reverse strand, counting down.
TAAGATATACACAAAAAACAAGCTGGTGTTCAGAGCTGTGTTTAGATCAATGGTGAGCTCAATTTTGAGCTTGACAAATAGAAATCCTCGCTTTGTCCTCTATATTAGTCCCATTTGCATCAAACTTACTTTTCTATTTCACACACAAAGTTGAGCATGCTAGACAGTTAGTAGAATGGGTTCTAGGGTTTCGAGAACTTGGGCCTCATCCTGTTTCAGACATGCTCCCTTCATTTGGCTTGTGAGAGGGAAAATGAATTGAGATGTGAATCCCGGTTTAGAATTCAATTCTGTTGTATCTAACTCCACTCTTGGGGGTATCTTTAGCAGCCAATTAACCCTCAGTAAATCATTTTGGAAAAATAATAAAATTACTTTAAAAATGTTGTTTGTAACTTTGATGAGGCCCTTCTATGAAAATATACAAATGTGGTTGGGAATGAGGGACAGGTGACACGAATTTGCTGCCTGCATGAGGGGCAGGTGCACGTATGAAGAAGCTATTGGGTCTCCTGGGGAATCAGGTGGAGCCTACGCTGGGATTCTTCTGCGTTCCAGTTGGATGGGAAGAATGAAAATGTCTCATTAGCTAGATCGACTCTGCATTTCATCTGCTTGTGCTTCTGTCAAAACAGTGTGCAAGCTTTTCATAACAGCTCAATTCACTGTGGGGACTCTGCCCGTGTAGATTGGCAGATTAATGCTAGCGAAGGAAAACAGTTATAGGAATGGAAGGAGAAAGTAAAAGTAACTTTATTCTTAACATAGCTAGAAGGCAGTTAGGTTGAATTTATTGTATGCCCACATGGGAACAACTATATTTTACTTCCATTCACTCTTAATAAATAATTAGATTATGGGTTTCATGTGGACTACAGTTGTGACAAAGTCATCAGGAATGGTCTGGGTATGTTAAAAGATTCAACTCCTTAAAAGTTTTGTCTATTTTATTTTGTGTGCATAATGTTTGCCTCCATGTGTGTATGTGCACCACATGCATGTCTTCTGCCCAAGGAGGCCAGAAGAGGGTATCAGGTCCTCTGGAACTGGAGTTAGAGACAGGGATGGTTGAGACAACCACACGAGCTTCTGTGTGGGTGCTGGGAACCAATCCGGGATCCTCTGCAAAAGCAGCCACACCTCTTAAACCTTAAGTAGCTTCCCGGGCTTGGAATATATATTTTTTATATAAAATACCAAAATTTTATAAATAAATCACATTCTTTTAACTGTATTTTGTGTTCCAATTCTTTGTGAAACTAATTGAGGTGTGTGGTTTTTTATTTAAGAAATGCTCTACTATAATCAATATTTTCTGAAAAATATAACAATTTGCTCTGTTGTACAATGACATTATTTACATATGATATAATCATCTTTGCATTGAAGCCATAATAACACCAGTACTCACATGTTCACTGTGACGTCGATGATTCCAAAAGCGGAGCCAGTCATCTACTCCTGTGTGATCATTCATTTGTTCCGTTTTTTCCTGTGGTCGTATGAACGAAGCAGTCCAGTTTGTCACAGTAAAGAAATTTTCACAGAAGCCCTGACACCTTCCCTGATCCTTCCAGATGAATTTTTATGAGCTCTCTGTGGCTGTCAGCATCCTATCCAAGATAAGATAATGGTAAAATGAGAGTGTAGCTTGAACAGACAACACTGTTCTTGAACCTGAAGTTCAGAGACACAGATTAAGTAATACAACTGAGGGTGTGTAGCTCTTCCTCTGTGTTTGTGTTAGCTGTCTGCTTTTCCAGTCCTTCTCGTTCCCTCCAGTCAGGGAAGGATTATGGCACCTTTTGTTTCTACGCAGGCAGGCTCTGGGCTGGCTTGTACTCCTCTTTCCTTGGGTTGAGAAATTTTATTCCTATAATGAACGTTTGTTTGTTTTACCCTGAGATTTGGTTGTAAAAATGGAAACCAGGGATGGATTGAGATATGATAGGTATATGTGTGTGTGGTATTTTTATATCTCTGAAAATATTTCAATATCTCTGCAAATAATTTTAATATGGCTGCCCATAATTTTATATTTTTATATTTCTTGAAACATTTACACTTATCTCTAGCAATGTTTAAAGTTGGAGGTCTGATTTGTAGACAAAGGTTTGTTTTGTCTGTCCTGAGTACCAGTTTTATTTAGTTTAGTATTTACCCACATATCAGTTTTTTGGTTGTTAACTTTTAAAGTTTCTGTATTCATTCTATCACTGGTAAGCAGTGCATAGTTTACATATAGCAAATTCATATTATATAAATATTTAAATTTACATTATCAGTTTTGTTCTTAAACCAAAGGCTTTAATCTATTTATATTAGTTTTATTTCTGATACATTTAAATCTATATCTATAATCTCATTTTGTGCTTTCAGTTCTTCCTTTGACTCATCTCCTTTTCTGTTGTTCTCCTGTGCTGTATGAAGTCACAATCTTCACAAAGGTTTCTGTCATGGTTTTCCTAGATACCTTAGTGGCTATGCTCAACAAAATCTCCTATTGATGCTTCTCTCTATTCTCTCCCAGGGCAATACAGGAGGTTTTAAATAAGGTTTATTCATTCCCCCTTTGAACTTTCATGCTGTTTTCTTCATTCTATTTAGTTTTTAGTCCTATGAATTAGATATCATGGAGAGCAAAATATAGTCATGGTGACAGCCCATCCTTTGCTTTTGAAACTATAATCTTAGAATTCGAATATTTATATTTTCACTATGTTCCCTAAAATATTCACAGGTCCCTAAGACCAAACCCCTGGTGCTATATACTCTTCATTAATCTATAATGCTTGAACCATGTCATGTAATGAGCAGGTGCTTAATAAATACGTTCTGGCTCATCAATTTCACATCCGATTATACTCATGAGTTTTCATTAAATGAGAAAATTTAGCATCCAAATGAAAACATTTGGAGGTTCCTTGGCTGTGGTTACTACTTATTTGCCATGCTTCACTGGTGTGAGACTGACTCAACTGGAAATTTTAATTACTAAGCCAGTTTGGCACTGTACATGGTGTGTAGGAAGATAGATAAACAAACAGTGAGTAATAAAAAAGTACTCTATTTCATGCCTTTGGGAATTCAGTAAGAATAATGTGTTTCCAATTCTCATTTGCTACATGTCTACCTAACTATACCCTTTTCATTGGTTCCTATCATATTCACACCGCGTAGAAGAAGCCATTATACATTTGATTCTTTTGTCTTGTGTTGTGTCCTATAGGGCCACGGCAGAAAGAAGACACACACTACACTGCCTTTCTTTTTATCCATCCTGTTTTTTCTCAGTATCACAGCATCTTTCAGATAAAAAGCTTCTTCTTTCGTTATGTACTGAACATCCTTGTTAATTTCAGTCTTATTATTTTCACTTGGTTTGTCTAGAAAAATGTTTCCCACAAATAGAAATCTTTTTCTCTTGCCTAACAGTATCTTATCTAAAAAAATAGCTTAGAAACAAACCTGTATTAGCTTAGGATAGTAATTGAAGGACTCCATATTAGACCTCTCTCACTCATCATTTGCAGCCTATGGCCAAAGGCATGTTAATATTGCTTCTATTTATTTCCAAGCTGCTTGTTTAAAAGACTCTTGCATTTTCTTTACTAATGTTCAGTTTATTTTGATGTCATTAGAGCATAAGTCAGAATTTGACACATGGTGTTAATGGAGAAGAGGGCCACCATCATAAAGAACAAACATGTGACAAAGTGTGCCAGGGTTCCCTGCTCCCTCACAGTGACCATTTGTTACCTCACTCAATTTTTGAAGAGCAATGCGTTCTTCCCTTTCAATAACTCTTTTCTTTAGAAGGGAGACAGGGTACTGGTTGGGTGCAGACCTTACATATAGATGGTATTACTTACACATATATGATCTTTAATAATTTATACGTTTTTTTCATTGAGATTCTTCATTATAGCTGTGGGAACAAAAAAGGTTCACCAGAATGCTTCCTACACACTCACAGAGATTTTTATTTGTATAAACATTAAATTATGACCAGAATGACTGCATAAAAATAACATCATCTCAGGGATTCCATCCAGACTTGATATTAAACAGCAATATTTGGGGCACACTCTGTTAATAGATGGGCAGCACAGCTACTCTGACTGGAACTCTGGAGAGCTTCCTCCAAGTAGTAGGATCCTTAACGGTAGAATACTTTCCTAGCATGTAAAAAGCCCTAGGTTCAATCGCCAGCAGCCTGTGCAAGCGTGCGCATGTGAGCACACACACACACACACACACACCACACTTCTACAAAATATTGAAAATGTTTGGGTTAATTTACCTTTTCTTTCAGGATCATTTCTAGAAAAGAGGCATATGGATTGAAAATTTTTTCTCCCTAATTTCAAATGTTCGCTGGCATTGTGAAATGAAGAATGGAGTAGACCTCCATCTTGCGGTCTTTACCCCAAAGGCATTTTCATATGCACACTTTGTGCTTTGCCCCGTTATGTTCACACAGCTGGGCTTATGCAAATGGAAGCAGATCTGATTGATGCACAGCTACAGCACTTTGTGGTTCATTGGCAGTTCAGATTTGGAAAGAGGGTCTGCTTGAACACCCACCATTTTCCTTCTGGACTAAGATTTTTGTAAGGAAGAGCAAGGCTCTTGGAACTGGTTCTACAAGCTCATTGTGGATATATCTGCTGCTTGTTGAATTGAAGACACAATGGAGATTTTCAATATTTTTACCTTCTGGAAGAACTTAGGATTTGCAAAGTTTATTATTATTATTATGATTACTGTGTTTATGGCTTGGTCCTCAAGTGTTAATTTTCTTCTTACAAGGACCAATTTAAAATATGTGTAAATACAGTTAGGATTATTATCAAGAATTCACAGGAAGAGATTTCAAACAGTAGATTTCCTATGCCTAAGAAGATGTTGCTTAGTAATGTTGATGAACCTTTACAAGGTGTCTCCTTTGAGTTTGTTTTTCTTTTAAATGAGAAAAGGTGTGTTTCTGCTGGTTCTCTTCACTTCCACCATCTTTTAATTATATCGTCAGTTAGCTTTCTTGTTGCTGTGATCAAAACATTTTAAATTAAAATCAAGGGAAGAAAGGCTTTTTCCCCATGATGGTTTCGATTTGCAGTTGCTTGGCCACATCTACTTGGTCAGAACATTATGGTGATGGGGGCATATGGTTACAGATATTTTTTATATCATGGTGGTGAGGGAGGGGGAAGGAGAGAGGGACGTAAGAAGAAGAAGGGGGAGAAGGAGAAGGAGAAGAAGAAGAAGGAGAAGGATGAGGAGAAGGAGAAGAAGATAATGAAGAAGAAGAAGAAGAGAGAGAGAATATGAACACAAAGAGGAGAAGAGAAGACAGGAGGTTACCATCTAGGACTAAGCTCCTAAAAGTTTGCAAAAGCTCCCAGATAGTACCACCCGAAGAACAGTCTCCCAGTATATAAACCATTTCTGAAAGCATTTCACATCCAAATCATTACATTTCTACAGTAAGAAGGCTTACTAAAATAATATACATGATAAATTTCAGTTCTTTGTCCCATTTTTATTAAAGAAGTTACTTGTTTTATTACAGTCATGAGACTGAGTGAGTTATTTTTATGTAAATTAAATGCAGTGTGTGTGTGTGCGTGCGCACATGCACGTGCACACATGCACATCATGCCATGTTACGGTCGCGGAGGTCAGGCAGTTTGCAGTAATCAGTCATCTCCTTCTACTGTGTGGGTCTTGTGAATCATACTCAGGGTGTCAGTCTTAGTGGCACGCACCTTATACCCCCTGAGCCATCTCTAGGGCACGGATTGAGTTGTTTTTGACTAATAGGTTTCTAAGTCTGTATTAGTAGCTGAAGGTTTAAAATTGCGGGCCATATCGTTATGTCGATCTTCTGTAATTTCCTAGGAGACTGAATAAAGTATATCCAAGGGATATTTATAGTAAACGTAATGCACTAAAACATTTCAAGAATAGAAAAAGTATCTTCCTATCTCACATTCTCAAAGCTTCAAGGCCTTATTTAGGACTAATTAAGCATATTGGAATTATGAATTATTTATAATTTTATTAGTGGAGTCTAAAACCAAAGAAAGGCTAAATGTCAAGTTCCTTTCCATTATTAGGTTCGGTGTTATGAATTTAAGGTCTCTTTTGCTCTATTTTGAAGTTATCATTAGAGAAGATTATAGGCCTGGCTATCTACAGATTCCCAGCTGTGAGACAGAGCAATGCATTCATCCAGAGCTCTAGAAATTAAATTAATAGGAGTTATCTTTTGAAACATCCGGAAAGTTTATTGAGCTTGTTGAGTTTAATTTCAGAGCATTTAATGAGGGTCAAAGGTGGATTCATTTAGTGAAGGCCGTGGATGAAAGAAACTATGTCACACAAAGAAAGAGTGGAGAATGTCTTACAATTAGCATTTTGCTTCTAATATATCAGCCATACAAAGGCTGTTGAGAGTTGGTTGAATGTTAATACATGGGAAATCATTGGCAGCCAACCTCAATTTCCATGTGTTATAGGGGATGCCATTTGAATATCCAGTTTTACTATGCTATGATTCAAATGATTCAAACATAGCATAACCTTCTGTAAGAAGAAATTTATGTTGAGTGGTGATGCCTCTAAACAGGGAGAAGATCAACATGAGGGAGCTGAATACACACACACACACACACACACACACACACACACACTCACACACACACAGAGAGAGAGAGAGAGAGAGAGAGAGAGAGAGAGAGAGAGAGAAAGAATCACTCAGCCATAAAAAAGAATGTCAATTTCTTTTCACTTGAAAGAAATGAATAGAACTGGACATCGTCACCTTAAGCAAAATAACCAAGACACAGCAAGACGTGCATTGCATGTCTTTTCTTATATCTCAAAGCTGAAAACAAACACACAAGCAAAAATATGATCTAAAAGTAGAGGAAGGACTATTAGGGAAGGAAAAGTAGGCCAGGAGGGGAGGAGAAAATGAGTGGGAAGGGCAAAAAGGGCAAGTAGGGAGGGTATAATCAATAAAATCATCACATAGGCACATGCAGAAAGGGTCATAATGACTCATTAACATATGTAATTAATAATAGTAAAGTTTTATGGTAATAACAAAAGAGAACCAGAGAGGAAAAGCACCAGGGCTCAGCTAGCATCGCAGCCTTCAGCCCTACCCTGTCTGATGGTCTGTGCAGTAGATTCTGTCTGGATGTCTGTGCAACCTCCCCTCTGCATCTGAAGAGCATCACCTGTTGCTGGCTCTTACTTAGCTTGCTGCTACTTGGTCCTGCCACTCCTGACATTCTGATATCCTGCCTCCCGAGTCTCCCTAGAGCATTTTCTGTGTTTTCTTATGGGCCCCCATGTCCTGTTCTGCTCCAGTAAGGGAGGGTTTCCATTTGCCGTGTTCAGTGCTGTGCCCTCATTGCCTGGAACAGTGCTGGCAGCCGGCACATTCTCCATTAATAGATGTTGAATGGAACATGCTTCTGTCATTTCACTTTCCTCTAGATCTTACTCTTGAATTCTCATGCATATCTAACTTGGGTCACCTAGAAGAAGTTACCAAAACTCCAAACAAAAGTCTTCTTTTTATAAGAACTCATTTGTACCCTGCCACTTCTAGTCCATGATGTCCACTGCTGATGTGGCCCAGGATGCTAATGTTATAAAGTGTTATCACCTACAAGGGCCTATTAGAATTGATGCTTCAGGACAAATGTGTCTGTAAGTGTCGTTTACTTCTCCCAAATGATATGTTTCCATGACAAAGAAGTTCTTAAGTTCTGTTTAGGTAAGTGGAGATATTTTTGTTATTCTCTAATTGGATTGAGATCTTGAGTGTTTTCTGACATTAAAATTGATCCTTGGGAAAAGGGACATAGACATAAACAGATTCTTCAGATGAGTAACAGACGTTTGGCAAACTTAGGAAGTCTACAATTATGATATTATTTTATGGGTCAAGATATACATGTGCCCTGGCTTTTTAATATCCTATTCCTCCATTTCTCCTACTGAGAATCTAATGCACTTCTCTGAGCGGAACCTTATAATTCTGTAAGGTTGTCTCTTATAGGAGTGTGTGTGTGTGTGTGTGTGTGATTGCTTTTGAATTTAACACCACAGAAAGTTAGAAATACAGGTTGCTGTACTGAAAGGAATGTGAAGATATCTTCTCCTTTCAGTTCCTGTTCAGCTATATGCTGTGTGGTTAGAATTTCACAGAAAGCATCCATATGAGACTCACAGATTTTGAACTCTTTTCCTGTCAAGAGTAACAGGGCAAGGCTAGACTTTACTATAAAGCTACAATCTGAAAGGTAGTGGATGAACCCTTTATTTCTTCTTGAATTTCTTTTTCCTTGTATGCTTCCCCCACAAGTTCCAGCATCGTAAGCACCCCATATGTGCAGAGTTTCCATCTTTGTGCTTGTAACCGCTAAAGTTAGGGGGCAAATTAAAGTTTGGTTTCTTTCTCCAAAGAAGAAGGCTTCTAATATTCTTGGTTCAGCAGGGCACAAAATCAAATACATAGTACAGGGTTACTTCCTGATCCTCAGACTCTTCATTGAGAAGTAACAGGCCATACTATTTATTTGTTTGTTTAATTATGTGTGCATACTTCCGTGTGTGCATGTGTGTGCGCTTGCACTGGTGTGCATGTGTGATGAGGTGAAGGAGTCTTTGTGTCTTCTCTCATCAACTGCTCTCCACTTTAGCTTTGATTGCAGGTCTCTCGCCGAACCCAGACAGCGTTCATTTGCCTAGACTGGAAGGCCCATAACTCGCTCTGCTTCAGCAGTGGGGTTACAGATGCTGTGCCTTCACCTTGCCTAGCTCCACAGGTGTGCTGAGGAGCCAAACTCAGGTCCTCCGGCTCGTGCAGCAGGCACTCTAACAGCAGTGCCATCTGCCTATTCCAGTGCCATCCTGTGAAAACCGTCATCTCCAAGGGAAGAAAGTTTAAAATGTTCATATAGTTATTAGAAACCTTAATACGGTTTTAGAGATAGTCCAGACCAAAGAATATATTGTTTTTCCTTCTTGTTTGAAGGATGAACTGGGCCATTGTGAGTCCTCTTATTTTAAAAGTCTTATATCATGATGGCTGTTACTTCACCTAGAATGTCAGTTCTGTGCTTTTAGTTGGGATATACATACATCCATACATAATACATACATGCGTGCACACACATATATATTCGCTAAGAGTGAGGCTTTTGTTTTCTATCCTTGTAGGAAGTTTACTATGTAGGCTACAGACACTGATGGTGAACTGCTGGAGCCAGGTAGCTTTTGGCCTTAAGCACCAGGCAGTCATTATGTGTCACATAGTTTGTGACATTGCCAAATGCCTAACCAATACAGTTCTGAGCGCCACTGGAAATAGTGCACAAACTGTGTAGCATACTTACAAATTCTCCCTGAAGTATTGATGGGCAATTGGAACTGATTTAGACATCTGTTTTGCCAAATGTAGGTGAAAATAACAATAAGACAAATACCTCACTTCAATAAGACATCTAGGCCACAGCTTATTTAAAGAAATGAGGATCAAGGGGCTAAAAGAATACTTTCCCTTTAAATGCCCTTTCTTCCTGTTCAGAGATACAGGATTACATAAATCAAATATGGAGTTTTGTTTAGATATTTTATTATGTATAGAAATATTGTATACCCTTGAAAAGCCCTGCCTCCCTTATCATCACTTTCACTCCCAATTTACATATCTAAATTTCTGTTATTCCCCTTCATCATCTACTACAATATCCATTGATCTAGTTTCAGTTCCTTCCATATATATTCATATTCACTGCATATACAATAAATGTATATGTATGTTATATATAACACACAATATAGTTATACATACAACTAATAACATATATCTATACACATACATGTTATATACATACATACATACATACATGCATACATATATATAAAGAAAGGTAGTACTTTGCACATTTTTGAAGTGCTCCATTAGTTCAAAACTATCCTGTGCTATCCTCAATTCTTCAGCAGGAAAAAAACATATCCAACTATGTTGGCAGAAGTAATTTCTTTCTCCTAAAAGCATGATCAATGAAGTCATTTTGCAGACAAAGAGCTCATGACCAATTTCTTTCAAGCTTCAAATCAAGTTTGACAGCATGAAGAATTTTTATATAGCAAATGAAAAATTTTCATTTGAACTTTTCAACCAGTGTCACAGCCATTGTCTGCTTCTATGTACATTCCCACCACACTCCCGGGTAACACCGGGAGAGACCGACTGAGCTAGCGCCTTGTGCAGACAGCCGCCATTGGGGAGAGAACGTGGAGCTCGCTGAGTCTTTGAGAACACCCACCTGCAGCATCCTGCTTCCTGGTAAGTTGAAGTGCAGATGATATGGTCCAATATAAAAGTCAGAGCACACACTCACGCTCCCTAAGGTATTGGCTTTGTTGATCAAGCCACAGGATGCTTGGTTGCTATATCTTGGGTTAATAGGATCCAGAGGAACATACACATGTAATTAGAGGTGTTTTGAAACATCTGAACTGAAATTATAGCTTGAAGAGGCCCAGAGAGTGGTATTTTTCTCTCTCTCCCTCCCTCTCCCCCCACCCTCTCTCTCCTGTGCTCTCTCTGCAGGTGTTAAATTTTTCAAGGAGAGAAGTGTTCAACATGGGCCAACATGACTAAGAATTGTGAGCTGTTTGTTTGCAAACAGCCAAGTCTTGGCAGAGTGACACTCTCACGTTGGAGAAGTACTGTAGGTTTTGGACTGGAGAGATTTTCCTTACACACCCAGGCCTTTCACTTAACACATTTTCTTCAGAATTTCAACATTTTATCTGCGAGCAGTTAACACTGTACCAAACTTGCCGTATCTAATGGTTTATTTACTTGACTATGTGATAATAATTTATGACTAGGACTAAAGCCTGCCTAGGTGATGGTGTTCACTGCCCAGGCAGTATATTTTGTCCATTCCTCCTCTTTTAAATTTTTAAATTTATTTATTATTTATTTATTTAGTGTGTGTGTATGTGTGTGCGCATGCATGTAACTCATTCACATGTATGCATATGCGGATCAGAGGGCAGCTTGTCCATTCTCTTCCCCCACTACATGGGATCCAAGGATTGAACCCAGGTCGTCAGGCTTGGTAGCAAGTGTGTAAATTCATGGAGTATTTCCCTGCCTCATGCTTTTCTTCTTATAATTTGAGTACTTATCTAACTCCTCAATTTTGCATCTGGAGGCTAATTCTATGAAGGGTAAAGCACCCCAAGTCCTCTTGTTGTTCATCCATGCTGTCTGACATGGTGTCTCACATATAGGTATTTCGAAAACACATATAATAAATATGTATATATATATTCACCATTTCCTCAGAATATTTTAATATTAAAAATATTCAAAAGTTTTAAGATGTGTTATGTAGCATAATTTTCCATTACCCAATCCTTCTTGCCTAATCATGCAACAAACACACTTGTTAAATAAGTATTTTAAATTGAATTCTTTAATAATTATTTATGAGATCAATTAACAGTGAAATGATAGACTTAGTTATTATGAACTTAATATGTTCTCAGCATAAAGAATAGAGCAATGTAGACTTTGCTGATACCCCATGGAGCCCTTACCCTTGGGAGGAATGGATGGGGAGGTGGCTGGGGGGAAGCGAGAGGGGAGGAGGGATGGGAAGGAGAACTGTGGTTGGAATGTAAAATGAAATTAAAAAAGTAAAAAAAAGAAAAAAAGAATAGAGCAACGGTTTTAGCTACTGTAATTGTCCTAAAGGGAGAAAGAACCTAGATGCCCTGAAGGACAAAGGTCAAAGCTATTTCAGGTCTTGAGAGGAGACATTTTTTGTTTGTTTGTTTGCTTTTTTTTTTTTTTTTGATTCTGGTGCCATATTAGAAGGTTTTACTTTTTCGGGTGTGGATTGTTTAATCATATTATTTTAAGTATTGCAAGACTCTTTTCCTGAACATTGGAATCAAACATGCAACTACAATAATGACTAGACTCTTTAAATTCTCCGTTAAGGAGCTGATCTGTTTGTTGCATCAGGATATTTGTTTTCAGAGCCTTGGGTTTGAGATCACTGGTGAGTCTTTGTAAGTTTACATCTTGTAAAGTTGCTGCTAAATCAAGGGGTAATCGTCCACTTTCTTCCCAGTGCTTTACCTAAAGGCCACTCAGTTTATGACTGACTTCAAGTCTAAGTGACACCCTTTTGAGTTACAGAATTCCTATGAACTTTCTGTGATTTGTATATTTGGTAATTCATACTTAGAATCTTTTGTTATCAGTAATTTTCACTTAACCCTTTGAAAGACAGCCCATGTATTTATAAGTTTCCCTTATAATACATGTATTGAGGCTGTGAAAATGGCAAATAAGACTAGGAATTTTCACTTTTTTATGAGTACATTCTTCATATATGCCATCTCAACTTCATTTTTCATTGTGTGTGCTGTTTACAAGTACACTGTCAAAAGCACTGGATTTCCAGCATCCCAGTCTGGAATTTAGATATTCTTGACTTATATCCTATGATCAGTAGTAGTTGCAGCATTGGGACCAACCCAAACCCGTGTCACCCTAATTAATCAAAATCATCTACACAGACAAAATATATCTTTCAGAGAAAATCTTGTATTTTGGGGGATAAGTAATGGAGTAATTCATTTGCTAGTTTTCAAAACAAATGATTGGCTACATTTATTTAGATACTTCCCAGAAAGTTGTCCCGACTGGATGTATAGTGAAATGGAGGAAAGACACTCGGAAAGCAGAAGGACAAACATCTGCTGTTTATCCCCGAGACTGATGAGTTCAGCTCTACTGCAAGAGCGAGTACTAATTAACTCATTAAACAGCTCCCACTGAGATTCCTCAATGCAATTTTGGGTTGAACTGATGTTCAGAGACTTAAAATCTCATTGTAGAAGCTTATCACTGTAAACCACTGATGAAATGGTTAGAGATGTCAGAAAAGATCATGTATTCATATAGTAGAAAGGAAATGCTAACATTCTCAAAGTCTCTTAGTATACAGGCGGTAGTGTGAAGCTTTTTTTGCTTAGTCGTCTAATTGTTAATTAAGCTGATAAATATGTATTAAAATGGCATGTTTTATTAGTAATAACCTCAGTTGACTGTGCTTGTATCTGTGCCCAGTATTGAAGGATTATGCTGCTCAGTTTCAATTCACCCAGGAAACATATCCAGTATGTTTTCTAATAGCAAAACTAATGCATGAATCTGCAGTTATAAGAAGGAATGAAAACTTTGCCGCAAAGTGATTTATTGTGTGAATTAGAATTAGAATCTGGCACTTCAGGGCACATGCCACACTGTTTTAGAACCACGGGTGCCTGAGCTCCAGTCTATGCAGACCTTAGCGTTGGTGAGAGTCCAGCTTCAAGTGCCTTTTAAGCATGAGTGTGGCTACCAAGTTTGTGGCAAGCTTGTGACGTTCAGCTGATGTCCAATTGACTGTGGACATCACAGTCACAGGTTGTAGAGCATACCTATATAGTATGCAGCTCAACACCAGTTCCATTAGCCAATATTTGTTATGTCAGAGAGAGAACTATTTTTCTCAACAGAGAGTAGTGGTCTTCACTAGATAGCCAGGAGGATGACATTAAAGTGTTTTCAGTGGATTCCAGAAGACTGATTAAACATGATTATGTGCTTAAAATTAGCCTTCTGTGTATGTGGACTTGTCATTGTAGAGGGGTATGTGTGTGTGTCTGCATGCGTGCATGTGTGCATGGAGGTCAGAGGTCAGTATTGGTATCTTTCTCAATCAGTTACTGTCCACCTTAACTTTTAAAATATGTTCCCTATTCAGTGAAAATGCAGTTCCACAGTTGGGTAGATTGGCTGGCCAGCAAACCTCAGGTTTACTTTCCCATCTCTGCCCCTTCAGTGTTGGTGTTCCAGATATGTTCATCCCTACCTGGCTTTTCTGTGGGTGCTATATATCTAACCTCAGGTTCTCATCTTCGTGTGACAAACCTTTTACTCACTGAGCTATCTCACCAGCTCCTAACATCTTATAAGTGTGATAGAGATAGGATTGTCAATGTTGTTTAATAGAGATAGGGTTGTCAATGTTATTTAATAGAGATAGTTACTGTTATAGCTAATGTTATTTAAACAGATACTGTATACATTTGATCAGGATCTAAAGCTTTGAAAATAGTCTGAAATAAGTAGTGGTATCTTCCATGAAAAATGTTAAGCAAGTCATAGGTATTTAATTTCTTTTAGTTATATAGTTATATATATATATATTCATATCATATATAATACATATTATTTTTTGAACATTCCATAGATGTATACAATGTATCTTGGTCATATCCATCCCTCACTCTCTCACCACCAACTTTTCCCAAAACCCACCATTGCATCTTTCTCAACTTTATATCCTCCTTTTATAGTTTTTAATACTTTCTTATTTTCTTAACCCATTGAGGCCAGTTCAAATGTGTACAAACATGGAGTTATCTAGTGTAGCCTGGGGAACTTCCTAGGGGACACAGTCCTCAGGAGAAGTCACTCCCCCCCGCCCCCAGCATCTGTCAACTGCTAATAGCTTCTCACCTAGGGATGGAATTTTGAATGGACTTGATGCTGTGCAGGACTTGTTTAGGTAACTCCTGCTGTTATAGATACTTTAATATTGACTATCCTTGCATTTCATCTCTTAGAATCTAAGTATCATCTCTGAGTACTATTGGCTGCTTTCAGTGCCAAATCTGGGTAGAGAAATATGATCTGGTGTGTGGGCTGCTCACCCTTCTTCTATACTCACCTGTGGCCACTTTCTGAAATTAATATTTCCCTTCTCTTATTTAAAGAATACCGACACATTATTTTTTTTGCTATCCTTCTAAACATTTTATGTAGTTTTCTATAGTGTAATAATATCCGTTTTTGTGAGCTTCTCTTCAAGTTGTCAAGTGCCACAGAATCCTAAGTGACATGCCTGCACAATGAGGTCAAATCTTTTCAGAACCTACCAACTTTGAGAAATCAGGTCTGGGTTTCTACTTTTGAAATGATTTTTAGTGGCATTGGGTTTTCTTTGTTGGAGAGTTTTTTCCCCAGCCAGTAGATGTTAGCGTGGGATAAAGGCATGACACTTGTAAAAGAGAGGACTTACAACAACTCTAATACTTAATTGCCTGCTAAACACCTTTTTCCAAATTCCACAGTCTATCCCAAAGAAAATATACTTCCTTATAGAATCATCTTCTCAGAAAGACATTTTCCAGGCACCACTCACTGTGTACCTGAGTAAGAATTTGAATAAAAATATTTTTTCTCAGTGTCTCTCTTATATGGTCACCATCTAAAACATCACCAAATCACAAATATAGACAAATGGATTCCCAATTCAAAAATAGTAATGCACCTAAGCAATATTTATGTATGTTTAATAAAAAATAAAAATACACATATATTAACATATTTCATAGTATACTTAATGAAATATTCTTGAATACAAATGTTCTTAGATAGTAGAAGAAAGTCCTCCTTTGGTTATAAATTTAAGAATTAACATATGGGCTGTGTTATGTTAAAAAATAAAAGAACATTGACTTTTGCACTGCACCAAATGGTTGAACAATATATTTTCTTTACCTGTAAATTTGTCCTCTACTTTGAAGTTTTGTTTGTGCTATGAAATAAGAACAAGGTTTGCTCTGTTTGCTGTGGAATCCTGTTGTTCCGCCTCTTGTATTTGACGCTACTAGGTTTTTACCATTTAACTACCTTCAGATCAATTGACAAAATAGATATAGTTTTATTCCTGGATTCCATTCAGGTCCATTTATCTACATAAATTAACCATGGTAATGATGTCTTTAATTGGCTAGGGATCACACACAGCTAAATTTCACTTTAAATATTTCATGGTACTTGGTTTTTAAATGTCATTGTCATCTTGTACAGTCATGGCACTTACATATAAATACTATTCCCTACTTTAGTATGGCTGTTCTATTTTCCTTAAGTACTTCACTACAAAGTATGTAATTATCTTAAGGTTTTAATAGACCATTACTACCATCATCAAGATATTTCTGCCCAGATTTTTGACATTAAGACTGGATAGTGTGCTCGTGTTATAGATCAATGGTAGATTACTGTATATATACTATATATATACTATATATATATATATATATATATATATATATATATATATATATATATATACTGTAGCATGGGCATGGATGAATCTTACATTCAATCAGAGAAGTAGGGGTTCTTTTCTGAGTGTCTTGAATATACACACACCATCCTGCTATTTTGTATTAGTAATCTTTTTTCAATTTCTCTCAAAACTTAACTGGTAAGGTGTTGTTATTTTTGAGGAGGTCAATTGAAAGTAGAAACTTGGGAAGATTAAGTAACTTCAGTGGTCACAAAATACTGTGGTGCTTTCTGGAATTGGATCCAATTGCAACTGGTTCAGATCTCCCATGTTTTTATTCTTGACAGCTATTTAAAAGTAAGACACATATACATTTATGTGGAAGGTACTTAGTGTGCCTAATTAGAAGGGCTTCTGTTTGAGTGTGTGTATATGTGTGAAGTTAGGATATTTAGCAATAAAAATATGCACAATCCCCACAAAAGCCACATTTCTTCATGGATGAATAGTCAGGAGGCTAACTCTAACTTGGGCCATATTCTTCTATGAGTGCATTTGTTTGTTTCAAATAAAAAGTATTTTCCACATTATCTCAGGCCTCATAGGGGATTAGAAGACACTGCATCCTAAGCGCTGCCATGCAAACCCAAACTCCTAACTAAAAGCAGAAAATCTGGACTCTGAGCAGCCTTGTGAACACGGACACCAGCTAAAGTGCAAAAGACTTCACTTAGTGGATGTCAGCAAAAGACATGCTGCACAGATTCTGAGAGTGCATTCCTGTCAAGCTATGTCTACGAGCTGGCACCTGAGGGTTTTTATTTTCCTTTTCTTTTTTCACCTGGAGAAAAACATTGAGAGAGATGTTTGGGGACTGAGTGAAGAAACCGACAAGAAATTATTATATTATTCTACACCAAATCTTCTCAGCAAATGAAATATCCTCCTTCTGAAATGTAATGCCTGTGGCTCAAGTGGTTGGACAGCTCACAGTTACTGATGTCTGATGCACATGGCACACTGATACATATACATGCTTGAGTTAGATTTGCATATTGTTTTCATCTTGAGATAAGTGATACAAGATTGTTTGCCTAATGACTGAAACAATCACTATACACATCACTAAAGCCATTAGTTTCACTTACTAAGAGACACACTCAGTTCAATAAACTGGTAACAATATAAACAGCTGCCTTTCATGTGTACTCTACATTTGATTTATTTATTTATTTAATTTGTGCACTCTACATTTTAAATTGCCATTATTCCTTAATATTAGTGTGAGACTAATGTGCTTAGTTATAAATTCATATTTTCTTATTCTGTTCCAACTCTCCTTTTTCTATGAATTCTCCCATTATTTCCTCATCCTCTGATAATTTGCTGTTTGCCGATGTCTCTGTCCATGGCTAGAGTGTAAATTCTTGGAACTTTATAATAAGCACCCTAGTAAATTTTTATTTATTTGTTGGTCCTTAGTCAACACAGATCCCTTCAACTATGCGCTTTAGGTAGTTCTTGTTGCTTACACTTACCAGAGTCATCTTCAAGGGAAGAGTTGAATTACTTATGAGGGGAGTGCTATTTTGTTTGCTGTTTTGTAATCCAACGAAGTAATTGGAAATAAGAGCAGCAGACGTGGAATGAACCCCTTTGTTGATTTCTGTACCTAGCTGTGCAGCTCTGGCACAAAGGAGGGTCTCGTGTGATTTTTGAGTCAATCATTGAGTGTTGCATAAAGTTATCAAAGAAAAGCAAAAAGGTCTTCCATGAGCTGATAGAGACTTGCTTCAGAAAAAAATACGAAGGCTCCTCTGAAAGAAAGGAAATTCCCTCTTCACGAGGGAGAGGGAGGAGATGGGTGCTATCATAGGAATAAAGACCGTCATGGGCTCTAAGGCTGCATGAGCTGACCTGAGAGATGCTGCTCAATTAAAGTGACTCGGGCTCAGAATTGGGATTTCCGTGGAAGTTGCTTGTCTGGTTTTGATGAAGCTCCTTCTGACTTATGTTGACAGAGATCCCCGCCCCCACCCAAACAGCTGTGCAGCTCCTACCTCCACCGTGCAGCTGGCGGAAGTGTCTATGATTTTTCTCGGCTTTCACTTCCCTGTCTGTCCTTGTAGACAAGCAGGACTTAAATATTTCTTACCTAAGATTTAAGAGATCCTGTTTGCCTCAGTTCGTCGTTTCCCAGGACACTTAACACAGATAATAATGGACATGCTCAGATCTAGAGCCCAGCTTTCCAGCTCATGTCTACTGTTTAGACAAATCTTTCGGTGAAACTGTGAGAACCCTCAGTGTGCTACAGAGGGAAAGACTCACTACTGCAGCAGGATGGAGACGTTGAACTGTGACGTGGTTGCATGATGTCATGTGATTACTCTATCATTACATTATAGCCTCACCAAAAAACTTGAGAAAACACTTAAAAATTGCCTCATTGGGTGCTGTTCTGGCCCGTGTTTGGAGAGAGAGCCTCCCCCAACAGGTTCTTCCTATAGCCCAATGTAACAACTTTGACGCTGAACAAAATGCTCTATTTGGCTATTATTGAATGCAATTTCATTCATTATTTTATAAAAAGATCCTCATTCCCTTAGTTTAATTTTAGATAGGAGAACTATAAAAGTAGACATTTGAGTAGAATAAAATCAGATGTTCTTAAATTAAAAATGTAGAACGAACATCCCTAATCCCCAAATATAAATCCAAGTTTGAAACCATTTGAGTGCCAACATGATTTTACAAGAGGAAAATTTCACAGCTGAAAGCATACAACAAGCTGCAGTCAAAACAGGCATGCTCAACCGAGGAAAGCTGGGAGGGAGGCGGCCCTCCCCGGGGAAGAGCACACCAAGAGAAAACATACATACAAGTAACATTATATCAACTAAATGGTATATATATGTATATATATGTATATATACATACATATGCATGCAAAACACACACATGTACATACATACATACACATGTGTGTTATTCATACATGTATGTATGAATAATATATATATATGCACATAACAACAATTAATGAAAAAGAGGCCATGAATTTGAAGGAGAGCAAGGAGTGGTATAATGGGAGAACTTGAAGGGAGAAAAGGGAGGGGGAAAGTATTGTAATTAAATTACAGTTTCAAGAAAAAAGAGAAAAGAAAAAACCCAAAACCAAACAAAAGAAAGGAACTACAAATGGCTCTAAACAGCCTCCCAGCACCAATATAAAACCAACCAAACCAGCAAGAGAGGCACACTCAGAGTGCTGCATGAGTGACTTTCAGGCTATGTGTGTAAGTTGTCTATGACATGAATGAATTTTATGTTTATACTTAGGTCTCATACAACACATATACATAAAAATGTCATATTTGGAAAAATATGAAGTCAGAAACACCAACGTATTCCAGATACTGCAGCTGTGCTTATTTTTAGGGGTGAAACTCCTCACGGGCCTCTGTCCCATTCCATTGGCACCTGTCCCTCTAGGGGTGTGTTTCCAATCAAATGATTCATTTCTGCATGCTTTCTTTCCTTTTTCTCCTGCTCTTTATTTTTTTTCTCCCAACATAACATCTCTTATATTATTTGGGGATTCCACACAATGAATGCGCCGTGGTCACACTTTCTTCCCATCCCTCCCCCACCCAAAAAAAAGAAGAAAGAAAGAAAAAACACACCAAGTCCAATTTGTGCTGAGTAGTACCAATGCCTGCAGACTCGCAACTGAGAAAGCAAGACAGTAAAGGCTTCTGTCACAACTGCCCAAACAAGAAGAAACTGTCCAGACAGGAATCTATTGAAGAGAGTTCTTAAAATTTGTGACAAAGATGCAGCAGTGTAGTCCTTCATAATTGACGACGTATTTTCAAATGGCAAAGCCTTGATCCTTTGGATGAACTGACATCAGTTTGAGGGCAAATTCTTCACACGGACCTGTCTGCTGGAGTCCAGTCACCTTGGGGCATGCATGAGAATGTTTGCTAAAGTGTTCCTCTGTAAAGAGTACCAAAGAAATATTACGAAGACTAATATTTTGGTAACTTGCCCTTAGCAAATGTCTGTTTTACTTAACCGAAATACCAACTATGTTGAAAGCAATATAGGAAAAGAAAATACCACAGAATCTTGGGCTTTGGTTAAAAGAAGTCTATTTAACAGCAACTATGACATGGAGTACACATATCCATGGACCTAAAAATGACAATGTCGACTGACACTGACACTTCCACTTGTTAATCATTTCCTGTTTGGTCTATTGCCTTTGGGTGCTTATATATTGATAGGATGTGACTGAGTGTTTCCTACTTGACAGACATGGTACCAGAGATGGAGGCTATGAGTTGAGGAAGGGGATGTTGGGTTGGGCATGTGGTGGGGGTCTTGGGAAGAATGTAGAGACTTGAGTAAATCCCAGTTAAAATATGAGATAGAGTAACTGCAGAAAAGTATCACTAGAGAAAGTATATTGCAGACACAGAGAGCCAGGACTCACAAACTACGATATCATTCATTCATTTATTCATTCACTTTTGCTGGGACTAATATCTGAGATGTTATATTAATGCTGACATATATCTCATAGGCTTTTATTCTGCATGGGGAATCTGGTTTTACAGACAACAAACAGATTCACAACGCAATGTCAAGCAGTGATGAAGTGCTGTGCAGGAAGACAAAGCTGGAGAAGCATGGGGGTAAAGTGGGCTTTTTAGATGGTGACATTTAAGAGACCCGACTGAAATAGGAAGAGTACCTTTTTTTTTTTTGAGACAGGGTTTCTCTGTGGCTTTGGAGCCTGTCCTAGAACTAGCTCTTGTAGACCAGGCTGGCCTCGAACTCACAGAGATCCGCCTACCTCTGCCTCTCTGAGTGCTGGGATTAAAGGCATGAGCCACCGCCATCCAGCTAAGGGGAAAAAATGAGTGCTTTAAGCATGTTGTAGACATCAGAAATAGAAAAGACAGCAGCTGATTGACCAGGGAGGTACTGCAAGGCATGACTTCTGAGAGGCCATTGCACAAAATGGGTAGAAGATGAGATGGATTCTCCAGTTTGGCTTTATACTCCATATGGTAGAATTCCTAGAAACTTCTCAGCAACCCGGTTGCACAAATTGAGTTGGCTGTAAAGCCATGTGCCAGCTGCTGTATTAAGAATGTACTACTTGAAGCAAAGCTGGAACTAAGTAGCCAGGTAGGAAGCCATTGCTGAAGTGTGGGGAATAGATGGGTTTGTGAGGAATATTCTCCAGAAGTGGTTAGAAGTGACCACAATTGTGATTCTTTTAGAAAATGCCTAATGTAAAAAGTAGCCTGGTGTGCAGAAAGCCAATATCAGCGATTGTAGATGCTGAATTTTGGAGGAGACCAGGCTGGGTTTATCAAGGAGCCACCACAAGAATTGAAACCGAGAGTGGCAGGGGCGAGTTCCTACATTAGCCAGCCTCGCCTCTTTCAAGGTTGGTACAGCAGAGCTGTTTTTACCCCTCAAGCACTTGCTGTACTCCTGCCATTTTCCAGCCACCAAGGGTTGGAAGTGGGCTGCTGACCAATGGATCTTCTTTTCTTTGGTGATAACCCTAAGGAGTACATAGTAAGAATACAAAATCACAGGCTGGAATTCTGAGTTGCACTACCACTGTTCTAGAAGCCTGTGTGACACCCATCCCCATCTGCTGGAGGAATATAAAATACGGTAACACTTGGTCATTGATAAACCATCTCATTTGCAGGATGTTTGCTTCCTTGGGAGAAAGTCCTAGTTATCACTCAGGTCTTCCAGTTGGCATGTGATCATTGGCAAGGATATCCTTAGGAGGTAATTGCAGTAATTCATCTGAGAGTGTGTGTGTGTCTAAAACAGGATGATGACTCTATAGATTGGAAGAAGAGACAGCTTTCTGGAGGGATAGACCAACCTCTTGTTCTTTTAGATAGATTATGTGGGAATTATGAAGGCATCTGTAAACTATGAAATCTGGTAAATGTGGGTAGCACATTTCTTTTTCACGGCATTAAAGGCAGCTGTCAGGCCCAGGCACCCAGCTTCTTCACATAAATGTTCAGTTTTAACCTACTGTCAGGTTATGTATTACCTGACAAGAGCCCTGAAGACTTTTCTATCACGTGCTTATTATAGATGACACTTCTGCCACAATGATGCACCCTGTAGGATGAACTTGATATGGCTTTACTCCATACATGTCAACCCTTGGCAGTAATAACTTACTGAAAAGGTGAACATTTGGCACCAAGCGTTAGAAGAGAATAAAAACCTACTAGCCTAGTATCTGGTAAGAAAGAGGATGTGGAATATGTCTTACAGGGTTTCATGGGATATGCAGGGTTTCATAGGATACATAGCCTTGAACATTGGAAAGGTAGAAACAGCTTATCAAATCAACACTTAGGTGCTTTGAAACCTTAAACTGTTAACTTGGCAAGTTCCCATTGGCGCTACTGACCATAAGCAGCTAATTACACTGCCTTGTTTCTGTTGTGCAGCTCTTGTTGAGTAGGCAGAGGCCAAACGTTTGCGTAGGCAGAACACTCACTTTCTCAGGACTAAAGTTCCAGCCATTTATTCCTACTTTTCCAGTTTCTGGGTGGTGAAGTTTTCTTTTTTTTTGTGATTTTCCTTAATAAAATATTTTTTATTATTTTATTGAGCTCTACATTTTTCTCTGCTCCCCTCCCTACCTCTCCCCTCTCCTCCAACCCTCTCCCAAGGTCCCCATGCTCCCAATTTACTCAGGAGATCTTGTCTTTTTCTTTTTTTTTTCTTTTTTTCCCATACATTGTTTTGTTTTATTTTTTCCATTCAAGAACATAATTAAAGAAATAATTTTTTTTCCTTTCTTCCCCTTGTTCTTCTAATTCAATGGTGATATTTTTTAATCATATCTATAATTGTCCCTTGCATATTACACTTTAGAAGATTCAGCCTTGTTGGAACTTGGAGTGGGGTAATATTATTCGGCCAAGGAAGTGCCCCATCATGTGTGAAATGTGCAGTGCTTCCAGAACCGTAGGGAAGCTGACGTTACTCAGTGTGCATGGCTGTCTGAGACAATGCACACAAATCATGGAAACTGTTATCGTGTCTATAATAAATTTGCACTTTGTGCAGAAAATCTTGAAGTACACTGAAATGATTGCCAAGAAAGCACTGGGAAGGCACAGGTCAACACGAAGGGAGATATTACAGACTGGAAATGAATAGTACCAGAGGAGGCAGTCGATAGCTCCCAGATACAACTGTGTTAAGTGTTTGGCTGCTTTCTCTCAGGATTCTGACCATGGTACCAGCCTCTCCTGTGCCTCGTGAATGCACCTGTTCCCTCCTGCCTGTTGCTTTGATTGGGAAGTAGTTTTCCATGGAGATCTGCAATGTTTGTTGATTTTTCAATGATCAAAAAAGGTTCTCAAAACACACAAGTATGGAAAAATGGTGTCTGTTGCAAGACTTCTTAGTGCTTTTGATATGCTAATATTCATTGTGATATGCTAATGTGGATTAGGACTCTCCAAGAAAGATAATTAATATGCAATATTAATGAAACTTATTTGATTGAAAATCATTGTTTTCTTTTTCTTTCTTTTTTTTAAGAGAAACATCTGTTACCATCACAGGCCATTATTATAGTGTTCCAATAGATTACAGCTTGCAGATGTTGTCTGTTACATCAAATAAAATTCCTTACACCTTGACCAGCTAATTTTGCCTTATTTAAACACACGTTTACTTTGATTTTTTTTTTTTAGAATTTACTGTCCATTTTAAACTCAGAGTCTGCTTAATTAATCTGAATAGAGGCCTAGCAAAGAAAGAACACAGTGGCTTCAGATTCTAGAGCCTTGCTTTTATATTTTGTACTCATATGCTTATAATAAGAGGTGTGGGAAGAGTACCATATTCTAGATTGGAAGAAGATGCGATGATTCCTTTTTTTAAGAATCACATCAGGCAGTTTGAGAGGGAGGCACAACATCCTAACCATGTGACCGAGGAAGCACTTGTGGTACTGATGTCAGGGCATGGAAACAGGGATTCAGCTGTGAACTGGCATCAAGCAAATGGACAAACTTCCTCACAGACTGCATTCCAATGAAGGTGATGAGCAAAAGCCCACAGCCTTTGCCTCTTGAAACAGAGGACCACAGGAAGAAAAACTGGAATAGGGTTGCATAACCTATCATGCTGGTTTACCCTGGACAGTTCCTTAATCCCTTCTGGGCAGGATGACTATGAAGCTGCCTCCTTTGTTCCCCAGAATCTGCTGGCTGGAATGATTAGTGGTGAGGACACCTTGGAAGGGGAGCAGAGCAGGATGGGAAGTGGTGTGCTACAGAAGCAGAGCAGGATGGGAAGTGGTGTGCTACAGAAGCAGAGGAAGATGGGAAGTGGTGTGCTACAGAAGCAGAGGAAGATGGGAAGTGGTGTGCTACAGAAGCAGAGCAGGATGGGAAGTGGTGTGCTACAGAAGCAGAGCAGGATGGGAAGTGGTGTGCTACAGAAGTAGAGGAGGTAGTCTTCTTTCAAAGGGAAGTCGTCAGGAGCAACTTAAAGTTAGCAATGATGAGGCTGAGCCAGAATTTTAATGTGGATCAGTTTCAGTAGAAAATAAGGACCACCCATTTAGTTTTGACCCTATTAGCGCTTTCAGAACACTTGGCCAAATTTGTTGTTATTTAACGATCAGTCTTCTTGTTGGGTTGACTTTTCATCATATTTCTGATACATTCCTTATAACATTTTAAAGACCATGAGAGAATTTATAATTATAATAGAGTTTTATGACAAGATGCTTCAAGTTTTAGTTTAAAGAATGAAAGTATGTGTGTAAAATTGTATAGCTACGTATTGGACATAATGATTATCATTGTATTTACATATAGCAAGCTTGCAATTACCACGTGTTTTAATGCATTAGGCCTACCTTTTGCAAAAAGACTCTAAAACCTCATTAAGAAAAATCTGATCGTTACATGTAACTTAATGTCTATGATCATACAAACTAGTTATATATTTCTTAAGAAAACGTACCTATGTTGTGTGAGTTGCTTTCACTGATATTATTTCGTTAATATTATTTCATTAATAATCTACTTTGGTGACAATGATAGGTGCTATTCATGGGTGTTATGGAGGAGATGGATGATGCTGAACCTGCTTGGAAGTTTAGAGAATAAGCTGACTCATGAATTATGGCGCTTCTTTTCTGATGGAGCATTTGTTAGGTGGTCTATGAAATCTTAATAAGCAGTAAGATAATTTGTGCATTGTGTCCAGTAACTGGAGAGATATAGTTATGCTCTGTTATCTATTCATTGAGAAGAAAAGCCTTAAACCTCCTTTCTTACACAGTCAGGCTAAGTTAATTTTTATTTATTTATTCATTAGTCAGAGCCATGACTTGAGTGGAAACGAAGGTAAGTGCATAGTTCCTTGTTTCCAGGAGTTGAGTCTGTGTAGGGAAGTAATAATGTATCTCAGAAGAAAATCCAAAAAAGTACTGAGTCTGATAGACACTTCTCCCCATTGCGTAGACAGCGTATACAAGTTTGCCCAGGTTACCTTTATTTCATAGCTCATGAGGACACACTAAAGATTTTGAAGAAGCAGATATGACTGTTTTGGACTTCTTTGTTTATATACAGACTGTACTGACAACTAACAGGAGAGAGTGAACAGCTAGGAAGCCATTGTGGTAATCATGGGACCGTATGATCCTGGAGGATAATACAAAGGATGCCATGAGTGTAAGGGATGTTCTGAAGGAAGAATAAAAGCTCAAATAGAGGTTTTATAAGGAGAAAAAACAGCAAGAGAAGTGGACATGTATGTAAGGATGTGATTGTGTTGTTGATTTAGGTCTGTGGTTCTTAACCTGTGGGTTGCCACCCCTTGGGGTTTGAATGACCCTTTTTACAGAAGTCACCTAAGACTCCTGGAAAACATAGCTAGTTACATTACAGTTTGTAACACTATCAAAATAACAGTTACAAAGTAGCAAAAAAAATAATTTTATGGTTGGGGGTCACCATAACATGAGGAACTGTATTAGGGGTTGCAACATTAGGAAGGTTGAGATCCACTGTTGTAGGTAGTTATACTCAGGTCCCTATGTGGAAGCTGTCTGTCTTCCACTGTGATAAAACTTTGTAGGTTTCACATATTGAGGGAATGTTCTCAGAACGGAATTTTAGAATAACCCAAATGCCTCCCCAACTTCAACATGGAGGTCTTCTCTTCACGCACCCCAAATGTTATTTCTCTACTTTGAAAACTTGAAGGGCTTGTAGTTTTTAAATTAGATGTGAAGTGGATGAAATAATGACAGTTTACTGACTCTCTGGACCTGGGCTGGTCGCCCTGCCACCCTAGGGCTTTAATAAAGGAGCTGGAAGTCACTGGTCAAACATATATTTGCATATTCCTGAATTCAACAGCCCAGCGTTGTGCCTGCCACATGGAGGGTCTGTCTTCACAGCCTATGTGTAGCACTGAAACTGGTTTGTGATGGAAAATTTCTGAGTACAGCGATAATTTAATAATTCAGAATATGAAAGTGGCAGTGGGGCACTATAAATGTTAAAACTATATTTTTCATGTTCCCTGGGTAGTTTGTCTTCCAAGATTAACTAATTAGAAAAGCCATTATAACAGAAGCATATATATCTAATTTTTCGAATTCTTAATTCATTGAAAATAAAAATCAATCCTGATTAGTGTTATTATGTACCCTAATGGGTAAGTTGTCATTCTTAGCATAAGTGAGGTGAACTATAATTTTCCTTTTGTTTACAAAGCTATTTAGTTAGCCAGCTTTCTTTTCCGTAGTAGCACATGGCTAATTTTTGAAAGCAGTAATTAAAACAGACACAAAATTTTGCCTGTGTCACGTCCTATCTCAGTGAGGACCACTTGGCATCTCTTGACATGTTATCAGTTAGGGGATGTACACTGTTTCTGGTTCATCTACATTCTAGTTCCTGAGAGTTTTTCTTTAAGACCTGCTGTTCATGTGGGGAACTCTGAGCCCTGTCAGGGATATAACTGACAGTGGTAATTGTGGTTTTCTGTGGAGCAGGAAGATAAATTGTATTCAGGACCTATCATAAAGTTGATATGAATACTGAGTTGTAGAGCTGTTGAGGCTGCAGCTCTGACCAAGCTCTGACTTGGGTCAGATTTCCTTCCTAAATCTGTTCCCCTGTATTTACATTGAGGATAAAATGAAGACCTCCAGAGATGGGGTGGATTCCTAGAGACCCTGCAGAGTGCTCTCAGTAAACACAGCAAAGGCTGTCTTCACTATTATAAGCATCAGGTTTCTTAGTGCTTGTTCTAATTACCTGAATTCCACCTAACTGCACTCTCATAGTAACTGTCGTCTCTCCCTATAATGTAATTATAAATATGGTGCATGCTTATTATAAAAATCTGAAAATACAGGAAGCGTTCCCAAGTTTTAAAAACTTGAAATTCTTCAAAAGAAGAAGGGGGAGGGAGGAGGGGTGGGGGGGTAGTGGGAGGGGACCGGGAGAAGGGGAAGAAAGGAAAAAAAATTTATTTCTTTAATTATGTTCTTGAATGGAAAAAATAAAACAAAACAATGTATGGAAAAAAATAAATAAATAAATAAATAAAAGAAAAAAAAAAGAAAACCACCACAAATTCTATTGCCTCTCTAACAACTGCCTAGAGTTCACAGTGGCCAACAGTTTATCAACATCCTGTAGTCTCTGTTCTAAGTACGCACAGCTATAAACCACTTCCTCCCATGCATTCAGCAATGTGTAGGAAAAGTACAGATAAAAAGGGTATTTATTTGAGCCACATTTACCAATTAATATAAACGAGAGTGAGGCAGAATAATCAGTGCAGCAATGTGCTGTGAGCAAAGCTCAGGGTAAGGAGAGGTATACTAAAGAGAGGTAAGGTGAGAACTAACAAACAGCTAGAGGTTTCTGAGGATAACATACATTTTTAATTTTATATCTATTTACTTTTATGTGTGTCTGTCTGTGTGAGTATTCATGCCGGTCCGTGTGCATGTGCAAGTGTGAGTTAATGTGTATGCATAATTATGGAGGCTAGAAGACAGTAAAGAGTACAGTTATCAGGAACTCCAGCCACCTCTTTGGAGTCAGGGAGTCTCACAGGGCTAGATCTCTCTGATTAGACTGGACAGCCCAGTGAACTCCAAGTAGTCTCCTGTATATATGCTCCTCTCTCCCTCAGTGATGGGATTCTAATCTCATACCACCATACCAGCATTTTTCTGTAAATCCTGGGGAACAAACTCAGGTCTATGTGCTTGCAAAGCAAATACTTTATTGATTGAAAACTCCACACACTCATCTAATAACAGGCAATTTTAATTTCCAGTTTTCTTTGGCTGCCTAACAATTGATGCATTTAGGGATTATTTGCATATATAAGAAATGGATCTGAACTGATGAGACCAATATATTATTCAGCTAGTTTTTAAAATCAACATTGCAAAGACTATAACTGTATAAGCAAATGATGTATACTACATTTTTAGAAATCTACATGTATTGTGATGGATTAGAGAGAATAAAGAAAATGGGTTTACTTGACATAAAATCACGGGAGAGAGATAAGTGATCTTGGTACTTCATTTTACTTTATTTGATTTGTTTTTAGGATTCTTGTTTTTAATTAAAATCTTGTTTTCCCCCCACTCCTTTCTAACTCACCCTTCCTTCCATCTTTGATATAACATTAGTAAATGATAAATACAGGATTATGACTTTATTCTTAACTTTAAAACAATCCTAGTGATATAGAGACTAATGCCAATTACTAAGGCCATTTTGGTGAAGTTGATTGTTGTGATAAACACAAGAGCTGCTCTAGGCTAGTGAAGTCCCTCCAGTATTAGGCTAAATAAAATCTGATATGTGGTAAAAAAAAAACAATCTCTCTTATGTGTTGGTTTCTCTTAGAAGCTGACTGTTCATCTTAACAGTTTATCAATCAACTTGTATTACCTCATTGGATTCTTCTTTTGAAATTCCAGTACATCTGAAAGGGGTAGTGTTTCAAATAGATTTTAATAGTCAGCACACAAAGTATTTTAATGAGATTCACTTAGAAAAGACAACAGGCACAGTGCAGATACTGACTGGCGTGGAACATGGACTAAATGAAGACCTGAGAAAGAAAGTTCCCAGCTCATATGTAAATACCTGTAGGGCCCCTCTATCAACTGCCCCTATATCAACTGCAAAAGAAGATTAAGGAAAACAGGAATCTTTAGAGGAGAGGTGGAAGGTGAGCCACTTTGGCACCCGAGATTTCTGAAGACCAGCCTTTCACTTTAGAACAACTGGAGTCAGGACAAATGCCCTCGCCAGATGTATAGAATGCCACACGTTGATGGGATTCATTCCCTTTGTCTCTGAAATGTCATCAGTAAAGGTGGACTTCAGTGAACTCAATAGAAAGCAAATGGTGGTTAAACCACTTCTGTGACCCCACAGTTTGCCGGAATTGCATTTCCATGTCAGTATTTTAGAGAACTCTGTCTAAGATCCACGATCAAATACTAAGACTCATACACAGAATATAATTAGAGGAAAAGTCAAGGTTGCCTTCCATTGTGAATAGGAACAAAAGGGTCCACAAAGTAAATATTATTAATAAGAACATAGTGGGTGCAGCCTGACCTAAGAACAAACAAAATGGAATGAATGTGGTACATAATTTGTTCAGAACATTCTCTGACATTGTTACTTTATCTGCTCTCAGTAGCAACTCACTTGTAAAGGCTTCTATGGTTAATTACCTGAATATAGATTTTTGTTTGTTCTACAAATTATCCAGTTATGAGAAATAAACTACAGATCTTTCATATGCTTTGATTGGTTATAAATTTACTTGTGGATTTTTGTAAACTATATATTAAAGAAATTGTAATCTTTCTTTCAAAATGTGATTTGAGGTAATTAAGATTAGTATTTAACTGTAGGAAATTGTGTATATTACTTGAAGGAGATAATCTCTTTTTTTTATTTGGCATATTCCAAATACATGTTTTTTGAGATTTATAATATATTTCTTCCTTCCTCTTTCTCCCTCCAAAGCATTTCATAAACGCTCCTCTACTCCTTCAAATTCATGGCCTGTTTTTTTCATTAATTATTGTTGCATGCATACATGTATAATATGCCCAATAAATACGACGCATCTACAAAATATATCCTGCACCAAAAGCTCAGGGAACGTTGTGAAAGAGGCCATGGGAAGATTTAAGAGCCAGGGGGTAGGGGAGCTGGCTGTGATATTGTGTGTCCTGCCATCTCAGAAGCGACACTCATAGAGTCTCACCAGCATGACCACCCAACTGTGAGCAGAATAAGATGACATCAGTGGACCTTCTGAACTGGATGGGGACAAGCCATGAGGCCTCGAGGCTACACAAGGAACTGAAGACAACCAATCAAAGCAGGGAGCAGGAGAGGTGGTTCTCCCCAGGGAAGAGCACACTAATTGGTTGTCCGGGACCAAATGGTCAGCTCTGAAAGCATGTCCTTTTCAAACTTTAGTCCTAGTGGCTAGTGTACTGGCTGGCATACAATTTGCACTCTCTCAGAATACATTAAATCAGATGGTTCTTTAATACTGATTATTATTTACAGCAACAGCATAAAATCTTCAAAATATTTGCAAGAATTCTTTGATAATTTCACGCACTTTTATTTTGATCATCTTCTCTCCCAACTCATTCCCTTAATTTCTCTTAGACTCATTCAACCTAAATCTGTTTTTGAAAACATTAAGCACTCACTTATCACTTTAAGCCTTAAGAATAGGCGCTTTCCAAAGGATAACCAGCCTGTAGTCCATGACCCCAGAGAAGCTAGGTAACAAGGAGAGCCCTAAGAGAGACATGCACAGATCCCCCCTAGGAAGGGGAAACAGACAAGATCTCCTGAGAAAGTTGGGAGTGTAGGGGCAGGGAGGAAGGAGGGGGGAAGAGAAGGGAAGGGGGAGGAGAACATGAGGGAACTGGATGGACAGGATGGGGGAAGAACAAAGGGGGAGAGCAAGGAAAGAGAAAACTTGTTTGAGGGAGCCATTATGGGGCTAGTGAGAAACCTGGTACTAGGGAAATTGCCAGGAATATCTTCTCAGGAGATCTGGTCTTCAGTGGAGAGGGCCTTTGTCCTGCCTCAAGGTGATGTGCCAGACTTTGTGGACTCCCCATGGGAAGCCTTACTCTGGGTGGGGTAAGGTGGGGAAAAGCGGGAGGAGCAGAGGGAGAGGGAACTGGGATTGGTAATTAAAATGAGCAAAAAATGTTTTAAAA
This sequence comes from Ondatra zibethicus, assembly GCA_004026605.1. Taxonomy (NCBI): domain Eukaryota; kingdom Metazoa; phylum Chordata; class Mammalia; order Rodentia; family Cricetidae; genus Ondatra; species Ondatra zibethicus. The sequence goes on along the minus strand of PVIU01010575.1, from coordinate 9,563 downwards.
AATGTTTCTAGAGATAAAAATAAATTTTCTCCCTTTCTGAACAAACGAACAATCAAAGAATAGGAGCTTTCAATTTTAAAGCATAAAACCATATTTAATGTTGGAAAACTTCATTCCCAAAGTCACTCTGGCATGATGACATGTAGCATGGGTAGCTCTCTGTCCTCCTGTCCTAGGCCCTTGAGTACTGAGAACTACTCTGCGTTTTTATGGTTTAAATTATTATAGTTGCAATATCTAATCAAACTTAGTGGCTTTTAAAAAAGAACTACAATTTATTATGTCACGAATCAGTGACTTATGGAAGGCTGGGGGAACATGAGTTATCTACTTTGTTTGGTATTGGCTGAAATGATTTGAATGGGCCTGGGAAAGCCACCCTTTAATTGATTCAACCAAACAGCTGGTAGCCTAGTTCTGCTGCATTGTGTGCTGCGCAGACAATCCCAGCTCAGGGGAGCCTTATCTTTCATATCTTGAGTATACTGAAAAGAGAACTGATGATTGAATATGATCTCGAATGTGACCAGAAATGTGTGTTCTTATCAATATTTAAAAATCACTTAGTCTGAGGTCAAGCTTGTTGGCCAGGATTCTTTGTTCCTCCCCATGAGGTAGTGTCTAGAACCTTTGACTTCCTTATGAGATGGAAACTGAATTTTCAAGGAAGATGTTCAAACAACAAAGAACCGGGGTTTTCTAAATTCCTGAAGCTTAAGCCTAGATGATATTGTGCAACCACAGCCAACATTCCCTTGGGGTATGCCAAGATTTAAGGGGAAAGGGACTCTGCTTCTTGATGGCAGAAGTATCTGAGTATTTGTCACTATTCTTAATCACCCATAATTTTCTTTACATTAATATTTTGTAATGGAGAAAGGAAGACTAAGACTTTACATTAGACATTTACTGGTGTGTATGCCAAGATTGCTAAACCCATAGCTTACTAAACTCGCAGTTGCATTCTGTCTAAAAGGTCACAAAAATTATATAAAAAGAGATTTTTGAAATGGTCACACATCATCCTTGTCATTATTAGTAAGTGATTGACTATCTCCACTCAGAGAGTAAAACACTGTGATGTATCTCTCTACACAGCTTGCCATCTCCATCAAGAATGTTTATGTTTGCTATGTAACAATGGGGCTTCCAATGTAGTTATTATCTTAATGTGACTAGGGCTTATAGAACTTTTCTTTTTAAATATTTCATTATAATACCCATCTTCATAATGTGTATTTTATGTACACCATCGTATCACCAATAATGGGTTTGGAATACTGTGGGTATTTTGGCATAGAATTTACTAGAAAAATATTGAACACTAACTATGTCCCAGAAACTGTATGTTCTTTGGGGGAAATATAATAATGAGCATAAAAGAAAAGGCCATGTGCACTTAGAAGGTTTTGCCTTCTTAGTGTGGAAGATGAACAATTAACAAATGAGCACACACATCTAAATGGAAGCAGAGATAATTGTGTTTTGTCAGGGGTCCAGAATGCTGGTGGAAGAGCACATTTAGCCAGTGTGGTCAGGAAAGACCCCTGAGAAGAATGGAGCTTTAAGCAGGTACTTGAGTGTAGCAAAGAGATTACTGTAGGAAGGGAAGTTGCTTAGTGACCTGGGAAGAATGGAGCACAGGGCCATCTGCGGTGAGCAGCACACTCTTGGGTATTGCTTATCATTTGTTCATTTCCTTCACATATATTTCTTGGGAAATTTAACTCATTTATATTTCATATAGTTATTAAGTAATACCATGCTTCTGTCATTTTGTGGCTGATTTTTAGTTTTTCTCTTTTCTTTCTCTTTCTCCCTTAGACTTCTCCACAGTGCTTGAGTAACTTTTTCCTAAGAGTCTGTTTTGACTCCTAGCTTTACTATTATTGGTGTATCTGTTACTGGTTTTTGCTTTGTGGTTTGAGTGGGACCTAAGATAAACATATTGGATTAAAGTGAGGCATTTTAAATGCAAGTGGCTTAAACACTGATCATAAAATGGGCCAAGTAACAAGAAGATAAGGGAGAGAGAAAGAGAGGAGAAGAGAGAGAAAAACACTATGTATCTTCACCCATCTCCACATTGTGAGTTCCAATGTTCTGTTATACATCTTTCTAGATTGCCTACTTCAACATGCTAGTGTAGTTATTAATTCTGATTGTCCTGCTTTTTGTTTGTATGCAAGACATGCATGGTCTGTGCACCATGTTTACCATGTGTTAGGGTGTCCTGAATTTGTGTAGTTCTCTTATTATGAATGAATTTTAAACATCCAGGACTTCCATGCTGGCTAACAGCTTCTGAAGCCATTTAAAGAACCTGCTAATTTTTCGTTTTGTGAGGACATGTAAGGTGGTAATAATTTTTCAACTTCTGTTTGTCTGCAGCCATCTTTATCTCTGAACCACAGCTTCACTGGGTATAGGATCCTTGATTGATAGTTTCTTTTCCTCGATCATGTGACAGTCTCATCTTACTACTTCCTTCTGGCCTATAGGGTTTATGCTGAGAGCAGGTGATTGGAACATGTGTGTGTATGTATGTATGTGCATATATGTACGTGTATGTGTTTGTGCATATGTGTGCATATATGCATGTATGTGAATTATGTCCGTGTGTGTGTGTATGTGTGTGTGTTGCTTTTTTGCTTTCTCAAAACCTTCTCTTTGTATATAACCTCTGAGAATTGATTATGCTATGATTTGGAACAGATTTCAATGAACTGAGTCAATCATGATGACCCTTGAAACCAATTATGGTTACAATGACCTTCGTGTACAATGACCTGTATTTTAGTTTCTTTTCAATTTTAGGACCAGACAATTTTCTGTTATTATCTCTTTGAGCATGCTGCTTCTTTCTGTAACAACCTGCACACCCTCTTGACTCCCACATCCCAAGTGTCTGTTCTTCTAATACTGTTCCAAAGTTGCCGTGAGCTTTCTTTGCTCTTCATTCATTCTTCTTTACTCTCCTTTGATAGTCTTTTGATAGCCTACTAATTATTTATTCTATTAAAACTATTGATCTGGCTATAGTTTGTATACTTTCAATTCAAGGCCTACTAATGTTAGTGTTTAAGTTACTACAATCCTCTTAGGTTTCTCTGATAAAATATTGAGGTTTTTTTCTCTATGTTTCCTTGAAGTTCGTTCAATTTCCTGAAAGGCTTTAAAAAAATCTCTGGCTGTGTATAGATTGATTCCTTTATGGTCAGTTATTGGCAGTTCATTTTGTCCATTACTGTCAGTTGATGATGTGGCTTTGTTTTTGCTCGTCTCGGGAATTCTAAGCAGCTGCTTTGTGGCCACAGCTATTTCTCATCAGTGGATGAGAATTTGAGTTTGTGTTTTTTTGTGTTTGCCACAAGTCCACACTGGAGCACGGCCATGGTTTCAATATTGTGTGGTGCTTGAGGCCCCTTTTAGCATGTTGTTGGGTGGCTGTTTCTGTAACTCTCTCAACTCTCTCTACGGTTGGGTTGAGCGCAGATACCTTGGCTTATAGTTACTGATGTGTGGTCAGGAGCCCCAGGATTCTTCTGACTCTTCTTTGACCTCATGGCAGAAGGACTATACATAAGCTCCCATGGGCCATCAATACTACCATACTATTGCATCCAAAGTCCAAACTCTTCTGGACTTAGCTCAGTGCAGCCTAGAGTCACAGCCCATGCCACTGCCGTCTGCTTGTGGCATAGTCTCACCTTACGACTCCTGCAGCTATCCAGAGATAAGGTCTAGAGCACAGATGTGTTACACTAGGGCATCAGGTCTCTGTCTGGCATCAGGAGAGGTTCAGAAGTCCTACCCGTGGGCATTGGCCTTGGTGTAGAAACTTGAGATGTGATAGGCATGGTGTTGGGTTTTCCCAGGTGGGCAGAATTCCACTGCGGTCTTGTGCTTACCCCACCCTTCCTTTGCAGTAGGCAGTATTCCCCCACACTGCGCTCAGTTGGAATGAGTCCATTGCCATGCTAGCATGACTCAAGATGAGGCTGGAGCCCTGATTTCTAAAGGATTAGATTTTAAGGTGGCAGGTCTAGTATTAGGTCAAAAATCTAAGCCATAAGCTTAATTATCTCTTCCCTTGAGCAGGAGAAGTATCTCACTGTACTGCATGAAGTAAGGGGATAGCCTGGGAACATTGTTTCTTTCTGTATTTTTCAATGCTTCCTTTCTTAATATGCTAAAACCAACCAACTTCAATGCTCTCTCTCTCTCTCTCTCTCTCTCTCTCTCTCTCGGTTTCCTCAGCTCTTACAAAAGGGTGAAAAGCCATTCAAGTTCATGCTTCTGTGGGAGACATTAATTGCTGTCACTTTGCTCTGCCTCTTTGTGGAAGGCAGCAATAATATGTTTGTCAAACACAGTCTATTGCAAGCATATTATGGAGCCAGTCTAATTAAATATAAATAATAGGTAGTCCTGCAGTATTGACTGACAATTTATAAAAACCTGGAACTATTACAGAACAGAATTAGTGCACTATCTCCTCAATCTGTAATTATTCATCACTTAAAAATTCACTCTGCTTGTTTCTTTTCTGAAAACACACACTTGCATATTTTTAATGTTATTCTCTATTAATTTGTTCATATTACTGCTGTTTATGTTAAGAGCAACAGTGATGTAATGGAAATGTCATGTCTAGGATTGCTTTCATTTTGGGGGTGCCTTTAGAGAAGATTATTCAAAGATTTTAAGATACAGTTTAGAAATGCAAACCCTATATTTCTACCAAATTATAATTAAATATGACCTATTTAAGACGATTGTCCTGTTCTGGTATCTAAATCTCTAAATGACAACGGAAAAAGTAACTACAGAAATGTTTATAAAATAATAGCTTTCTGTTGTGGAATTACAATATGTTACTCTTTGATGCTTTCAGAAAAACAAATAATTTCTCCCCATTTACAGACAGGATCCTAAGTTGCTTTACTAACTGGACTTAACATCATTTGTACCCAACAGGATTTGGCTGGTGAAGCTGCAAAGGGAAATAGTTCATGTTTTTTCTCAAGAAGTGATTTTTTTTTTCAAATGCTTGGAAGATGGCAGGTGGAAGTGATCTCTGCTGATCACACATATTTGTAAATTCTTCTGTCGGCTACATGGTGCTTACTGAAAATCAGAGCACAGAGCCACCCCCTTTCCCACGGTGAAATCATCATGATCATGAAAGAGATGATGAGAGTGACATTGGGAGGAGGTGATGTCGGATAAGACAGTGGACCTATGTGCAATTGGGGTTGGAACTAAATTACTTTTACACAGTTGCCTCACACAGGTCTTTATCAGCAAACTGACTGGATCCAGAGAGAGGGAAGCTTGTACACTCTAGACCTAGGCAGTACTAGGTCCCTGTCGATAAATCACAATGGTCACAAGCTGTCTTTGCTCTTGAAAGATGGGCTCAAAACATTTCTATATCTTTCAGTAGTGACTGGAGCTTAAGGACTCTAAGCTCTCTGACAGGTTTAGTTCAGCTTTTAGTCTCATCCCTCCTCATCTGCACCAAGTTCTAAAAGCGGAGCACTTTAATCTGACTCCACCCCCTGGATTTCTGATGTTCTGTCAAAAATATTTATAACCAAGGATGTCTTCCAAAAGCTGGAAGGCGTGAGCCGTGAGAGGAGCGTACATTTCTAAGTCATATCATCAAGCCCTGGAAAACGGTGACTTGATTAGGCTTCCTTTGGGAGAGTAGGCTAGAGGAAAAACGGCCAAAAAATGGTCAGAAATGCTGGGGGTTGGCAAGATGTCTTGGTGGGTAAACTGCAGAAGCCTGGTGACCTGAGTTCCATCCCCAGAGCCAATGGGAAGGTGACAGGAGAGAAGCAATGCCACGATGTTGTTCTCTGATCTCTGTACACGTCGTTACACACACACACACACACGATTATAATAATAAGCAAATAAATGAGGGTTATAAAGCAAGTTTATAACTTTGTGTTGTCTGATTGTTTATGAACTATTTACGCCGCTTTCATGGAGCTTCATGCTGTTTGGCATGGTGACGTTTGTTGAGGACGCAACCCTTCTTCCATGCTAACCATTCTAGAATCCCCACCAGGTGCCAAGCAGTCTTGTCAGGGCTTCATGTGTGCTAACTTCTGGAAGTAAATCCAGATATTTTTGTCACATTATTTATTGATTTAGTCAACTTTATTTTTTTTCACTTGGGATATCTGTTTTATTTTTTATCATTTCTTTTATTTCAGCTCTTCTTTATGCAACTATTTTTGGAAATGTTACCACAATTTTCCAGCAAATGTATGCCAACACCAACCGTTACCACGAGATGCTGAATAATGTTCGAGATTTCCTGAAATTGTATCAGGTCCCAAAAGGCCTTAGTGAACGAGTCATGGATTATATTGTCTCGACATGGTCAATGTCAAAAGGCATCGACACGGAGAAGGTAGAGTTGTTTGTTATTATTATTGCTATTGTTCTTCTGCTTACAGGATATTTAGATGCATGTACATTTCCCACTCACATATCACTTGTGCAACTGCTTTATAGATGCTACTATAGTTTTTCTAAGTGACATTTCAATCAATCATATTTATTGAGTGCTTAGAAGGTGCGGAGCACCCAATCATTAACAATCAAATAGTACCAGTCATGATATTCAACTGAGAAAATTCAGTTTCTGAAAACAGCTCATTACTCCATTCCCCATTACACTTCATTACCACTTAGTAATTTTCTGTTACACTCTCATAGTATCCTCCTATGAGATCTTATTCTTAATTTTCCCTTTGACTTGCTGTCCATTTAAAAATGACAGAAGTTTGGAGAGTTTGCTGCTCTTGCTGATGACTGGAATTATGCTCCTAACACCTGTGTCTGGCAGCTCACAGCCACCTATAACTCCTGTTACAAGGGATCAGACACCCTTTTCTGGCCTCTGTGGGTAACTTCACGCACATGTGCACACACCCACACTCTCACACACACACAAACTTTTTTAAAAGTAAATTTTTAAAAAGGAAAAAAAAGAATGAAACTTCCCTGTTATATGTGAAAAAATTTATATTCTCTTCTATCATATCTTCCTCTTAAACATCTCTTTATAAAATGCATTATAAAATACCTTGTAATTCTTAATCTTCCCTTGATCTTTCGTACAGGCAGTAGAGACATACCCCCTTTCCAGTTATTCCCATGCCTCAATTCATGCCTTTTAAAGGGAACTTCTTTTTAAACCTTCCCACTTATTTTATACTTGGGCAAAGAAGGACTGATAAAAGCAAATTAAAGTCCCTTCACCTTCCTATACCATTGTAGTCACATAAAATGTTAGGGATGGCAGCTTGAGGTGGCATACGGCAAGTGAAAACCAATCCTGAGTTATTTAGTTTCTAGCACCAGCGAAGACTGTTCTTTGTAGAGCACTTTCTTTTAGCAGATGACAGTCAAATTACAAAATACCTTCCTTGCCATCTCTCTCTCTCTCTCTCTCTCTCTCTCTCTCTCTCACACACACACACACACACACACACAGAGAGAGAGAGAGAGAGAGAGAGAGAGAGAGAGAGAGATTACAACTGACTCTATAAGTATCTTTCAATGCAGTGTGGAAAGCACAATTGATCAAATGAATTTCACACAGTAGCAAGCAAGTTTCAAGTCAGAGCAGATATTCTGGTGACTAGATTATTGAGGGGAGGTGTAAAGAATGATTGTGAAGTATAAGGGAATCTTTCTCTCTCTCTCTCTCTCTCTGTCTCTCTCTCTCATGTGTGTGTGTGATATGCAGAGTAGCTGCATGGAGGAATTATGAAACAGTGAGATGTTCTCCTTATTCAATATTTCACAATCTGCAGCATAAATTCCCCAGCTAAATGACCACAGGGGAAAAATGTAATGAAAGCATATTTCTTTGCAACTTGATTAATATCCACTGATATTTGTTTAGTGGGGAAACGTGCGAAGAACTTTTAGCAGGGTGGCAAAAAGTTCACAAAAACTAAGGAAATGGAAGTAAGGGAATTTTTCTACACTGTTGGAACATAAATTAGTACAACTTATATTGAGCACGAGATATTCCCTCAAAAGGGTAAGAGCAGATATAACACAGGGTCGGTCTATCTGTCCCACTTCTTGGCAATTATTGAAATGAAAGTCAACCATTGTAGGAAAGAGATATCCATACCCCATGTTCCTTGTTGCTCTTTCACAACAGTCAAGATAAAATAAATGTTTAAAGAACACAATAATGAAATCCTGTCATGTATAACAAAATGGACGGGGCTAGGGGAAATTTTGTGAAATAGAATTAGACCTAGAACGACAAGTAGCTCATGCTCTCTCTAATGCAGAGAAGTTAAAAGACAACGAGTTTAGAATAGTGGTAGTTAGAGGAGGTAAGGGCGAGGAGGGGAGGGGTAAGCCAGAAGGAGGGTGGGTGAAGGTAGTGAATCACACTTAGGGTTGATTTTGAGACCCAGGAAAGCAGACTTATATGTGTGACAAACATGAAAATTTGGCTGTGCTTCTGTGAAACCTGCCATGATGATCGCTTCCTTCCACCCTAGGGAAATCCCTACTCAGATCAGCTGTGCGTCAGCTAGGGCGAGCTTCTGTGATGAGGAGAACACAGGCGCCTGATTCTTGGCCCGCAGAGGGGGTGTGTGGGTTCCCAGGAATTGCATCCTCAGTGAGATAGATGCCTTTAAAAACAGTTCTTAAACTACATGTCATATGCTACCCAAACAAGAAGAAAGCAAAAATTTGCATCTACTTCCCTGACTTAAGTAAAGAATCTAACAACAGAGCAGAAGTCTCCCCGGCCTGCTGGACATTTAACTTTAAAATACTGTGGCAATGATTTAAGATGTTGACAGAGAGTAGCTAGAGAGATGGCTCAGAGGTTAAATGTACTTACTGTTCTCGCAGAGGACCCCAGCATTTTCTGATGCTTTTAGGTGATCCCCATGTGAAAGGGTTGTTTGACATCTCCCCAAAAGTGGTCACAACCCAAAGGTTGAAAACTGCTTCCCTAGGGTGATTCTTATACTTTGTTTTTGCCTCTGAGGATCCACACTACCACATAGAAACACATAGACACACACAGAGACAGATACACACACTACATGACTGAGACTGAGAGAGAGAGAGAGAGAGAGAGAGAGAGAGAGAGAGAGAGAGAGAAGAGACCCCCACACATGTTAATAAAAATCAGTTAAGGTAAAAATTGAAAACTTTGAGTAGACATGAAGCATCACAGCAAAGGTGCAAAATAAGTTTCTATAATTTGTGAAATATTTTTAAAAACCAATAAGGTTAGAATACTTTGGCAACTAAGTGAGTCAAAGGTATAGTAATGTTATCTAGACATTAAAAAAAACATAAAGTTAATACATGCAGAAGAGATAGGTCCTGGTGTCATTGTTTGTGGGTTCTCCATCTGCCAACTTTCGCCGCCACATTCAGAGAGTCTGGTTTGATCATATGCTCATTCAGTCCCAGGCCAGGTGGATTGGTGTGCTCCCATTAGTTCAGGCACACTGTCTCAGTAGGTGGACCAGCCCCTCACGGTCCTAACT
>PVIU01010574.1:0-69340 GCA_004026605.1 Ondatra zibethicus | reverse complement strand
CACACCAAATACATTTTGGAGAAAAAGAGAAGTCACTGAAATGATGTCAACTCAACTGATTCTATTCATAGGGCATAAGGCATTATGAGTGACATCATCTTTTGTGATTACATCTACACTTGCATTTCTCAAAATTCTAAGTTGCAATCATTTTTATGTTCATTGCCTAAAATAGCTCATTATTTCCTTCTTTGATGATCTTATGAAAATGAAAAGACACATAAAGCAGTTTTTTCATGGTCTGAATAGACACAGAAAAAATATTTACATTAAATAGTTCAAGGAGGAGGGGAGTCTTGTTCTTTCAGGAATTGCACAATGAAAAATTTTAACTGATTGAGATTTCATATTCCAATTCAGGATAATGAATAATATATCACCAGACTTTTCCCTCTTCCTTACTTCTTTCCTCCTCTATTGTCGCATGTCTTTCCTGAGACATATAGACAGTCCTCTCTCCACCCCTCCTTCACTTTTATTCTAAAGTAACTCCAAGGAGAAAGAGGTTAAGATGGTTATATGAAAAAATATAGAGTATAGAAATCTCCGAGCAGTATGCATAAGCAAAGCAATACATCAGTATGGGGTAAAACTTAAAGGATCTATGTGTGGTATTTCAATGCTTTACTTCTTCTATGTGACTGAATTGAGATGTTATGGATTTATAAAATTAAAAATTCCAGAGGTTCTGTGTTTTCCACTTACAGCCTTCATTTACAGCTCTGACATGGTGAGCTGCTGTCTTCTACAGCTTATTTGTACAGGTGCTTGCTGAATACCAATACATATGTTCTCTCTACAACGATCCACCAGGTAGATGCATTTATTTATTAGTCAATATATATTCTGTGAATTACATTCTACAAATCTGAGCATGAACAAAATACAGTTGATATAATCCATAACACTATGCATTGTCTTGAAGAGACTGGGGAAATCAGTCACCAGGAGGCTGACTCTCAGAAAATGCTAAAATGCATTCGAATGGACAAATCAAGAGACCAGGTTAAAAATGTAACATAATTCTTCTTCTTCTTTCTTTTCCTTTTTCTTTTTTTTATTGAGCTATACATTTTTTTCTAAGAAGAAGAAAAAAATGCAACAAAATCCTAAATTTGTAATTTTGTTATGGCTGTGGGATGAAGTTAAAGAAAAGCTGTAGTCAGCAATTTATATTTAAATGCAGAAAATGCAAATGGAACCATGCATACAGGAGACATGGATGTAAAAAGAAACAAAAGGGAAAATCCCAAAAAATAAATGATTTCCAGAAGAAAAGAATCAAAGAAAAACAAACATCCAGCTGTGGTAAACTAATTTCATGTTGCCACTTATACAACCGATGCATGGAACAGACATTGCTAAGGGTAGAGTGTAGGGACAGAACATTATTGGAACAGAGCACGATCCTTGGCAAAGTACCAGTGAAATTACACTTTTCCATAGTAAAGAAAATGGAGAATGTGAAAAATCTCAATTAGAAAGAAATGTAGGCTACTGGAGAGAGTCGTCACTATTCCTGGAAAAACAGTCATCATGCTTAGAAAGCCTGAAAGTTCTGGGAAACAATGACTATAGAGACAAGGCTTCCTGATTTAAATCAACACTTGGGTTGCATTTAAGAGATAAGCCACAATTTATCACAGTTTAATAAAATTAATAACCATAAGCAGGAGTGATATTCAGAATGTTATACCTAGTCACAGCTGTGAAACAATCACATAGAAGTCAAGCATAAAAGCCATGATCAATCAGATAAGCACTGAAGATTTAAAATGAAAATAAATTGGTATGTGAGTAAATACTGGTTGAATATCAGCGCCTTGTTAAATGCACATGATAATTTCCAATAAACATTTCTGAGCATCCCTCTGTCCCTTCATTAGAATTATATGCCCCTCTATTAGAGGTAATAGAAATGGTTTAAAAATTGCTATCTTTTGAAGAACCACTTTCACCTGGCAAATCACCCAAAACTATTTAAACTGACAAAAAATTAGAGAATAAACAGTCTCAGATTACTAAGAAAGAACAGAAAAGATTTAGAAAATTGGGAGGGAGTGAATCTAGCACTAAAAAAATGTTCCCAGGATGGAACGATGGCTCAGGATTTAAATGTGATTACTGCTCTTGCAGAGTACTTAAGTGCAGTTTCTAGCACTCACATTCAGAGGGTTACAATATAATTTCAGCTCCAGAGGATCTGACGCCCTCTACTGGCCTTTGTGAGTATCCATAGGTCACCTCTAAAGTACCATATAGACACAAAGTTATCAGTAATAACTACTGATATTTGATAGATCCACTGATCCTAATACAATCGCGGTAAGAGCAGCAGTCTTTTATACAAAAACAAATCAACAGAGTCTCTCTGTGAAGTCAAGACAAAACAAAACAAAAAGCCTTACAGTGGGCTCAAAGTTCTTGAACACAAGCTGCAAAGAGACATTTTCAGATCTTTCATTTAATCTAAGCGTTTCTTGTCATAGAATGATCAAAAATTCTTAAACTGTATTAAAAGTGGCATCTAATATGACACAGAAGTAGAATGGGAAGAAGTGGTCTAATGGGATAAGGAGAAGGGTTCAAAGGCACTGGCAGAGAGAAAGATAGAGTATTCTATATTTTCTCATATGCAGAATCTAAGTTTAAGTCTGTACACATACTGTGTATAGCATGAAAGCTGAAGAGGGACAAGCTTGGAGAAAAAAAAGGGACCAAAGGGAAAAAGGACAGGGTACTAAAGATGGCCTTAGGATGTAAATGGAAACAAAACACAATTATGTGTGTGTGTGTGTGTGTGATACACATGCATATGAAACCTACTATTTTGCATGCCATCTGCCTTAGTTAGGTTTATATTGCTGTGATAAAACACCATGACCAAAATAACTTAGGGAAGAAATACAGTTTTTTTTTAACTCTTAAATATATCCAGCAGTTGGACGTGGTTACTTAAATGTCTATTATCTCTGCCAATTGGTAGCTGAGGCTGGAGGATTATGAATTTGATTTCATCATAGGCTACAAAGTTAGACCGTGTCTACAAAACAAATAAACAAATGAAAAGCCGCATTCAAGTCATGATATGTTTGGTATCATGCTGTCATGCTTTAGTTGTGACTAGCAACCTTGCATGCTGCTGTGGTCCTCAAACGTGGGTTCCTCAATCTCCCTTTTACTACAGAAATGGCCATCAGTAGGTTTGTTATAAATGGTTCTTGAGAAGCAGAGTCTGCTGCATTGTGCTTCTATCGGGAAACAGTTGCACAGTATTTAAGATGCTGTTCATTATGTAATGGGAACTTTTGCTTAGAACAGCTCCACAGGGAGAAGCAATACAGCTAGATGTGAAAATGCTCTCAATTTCTCAATGTTTACAGCATAATTTCCTGTCTCCCACCATATTTTTACATGTTTGGGAAGGGCTCCCAAGAAGTTTAGTTTGTATGTCTTGGCCTCTTGTGAACTATCTCTCTCAGTCTTTCTCTCTCTCTCTCTCTCTCTCTCTCTCTCTCTCTCTCTCTCTCTCTGTTTTTCTGTGATGCTGTGCTGTCTCTGTCTCTATCTTGTGTGTGTGTGGATGTGTGTGTATTTCTGTATGTGTGTGTATTTATGTGCTGGTGTACGTGCCTATGCATATGGAATTCAGATACTGACTCTATTGTTCTCCACCTCATTTTTGAAAACCTTTTCTTTATCGACTGTGGCAGGGGAGGGAGTGGCACAGCACATATGTGTGCGCAGGTTAGAGAACAACTTGTTGGAGTTAGTTTTATCCTTTTGCCATGTTGGTTTTAGGGAAAATTTGGGTCATTTGACTTGTCGTCAAACAGTTTCACCTGCTGAGTCATCTTTCCAGCCTGACACTTCTTTTTTTAAGCCAGGGTCTCCCAGTGAACCCGGACTTCTTTGTTTCTGGTAGATTGACTGACTAGTAAGCCCCCAGAATATGTCTGCTTCCAGGCCCCATCACTGGGGTTCAAGGTGCACGCTATTGTCTGGTTCATACATAGCATTCGCAATTTGAAATTAGGTGTACATGGTTTGGCAACAAGCACTTTCACGCATTAAGCTGTATCTCAGATCTCTTTTTTAAAAGCCAGAAACAAAACACTAAACTCTGCATTCTTCTCTTAGAGTTATAGTGAAATACAGAAAAGAGTAGGCAGAATGGGCCTCTTTCGATTCTGATCTATACAATATTTTGCTGCTTTAGAGAAAGTTTAATGCAAAGTTATCTAGTCAACAACTACATAACTTTTTCTACTTATGGGTAATCAGAATGCCAAGTGAGAAATGCAACATTACTCTGACAGAAAATAAGTTATATTAACTTAGATCATTTCACACTTACACAATGCTTATTATCTTCTTTATAGTATAGAAATTTCTCAAGTTGCTAACTTCCATAGGTAGCAATAAAGTTCTCAGGTACAGCAGAAACATGGCAATGAATTGTGATCCCAAATAGAAGACATTGGTGCTTATTTGAGTTAAAGCAACCACTAGTATTTCTTAGTCTGTGTAGTTTTGTGCACATATTTTGTAAATATTATTAACATCTTTATGTTCCAAGGTATAAAATAGCAGGAATGTTGCTTTAAGAAGAGTGCAGTTTCTATGGCAACCATGGAAAACATGGAAGGCTGTGTGTGTGTGTGTGTTTAAAGTCACAAGAACATTAACTTCCAAAAACCCGATGGGAACCAATTCTCTTTGTAGATAACGGAGATTTTGAAACATCTATAACTGTAGAATCACAGACTAACAAAAATAGATTGGATCTTAAAATTTATCTTGTTTAAGTTTCCAGGTAAGGAATAATGCTCTTTTAAACATCCTTGTGACAATGATTATTGATTGTCTTTGTACTTCTCCCATTTCTTCTACAGTGGTAGAACCTATGATTTTTATTTTGGTACATGGGTATCTGAAATAAAGAATACATTTCTTAATCTATCATGTATGTCTATATAGACACATGGCCTGAGTCTTGCAAGAGAGGTATCAGTGAATACATTTCTTTTGTTGTTGTCATATGGTCTCACATAACTCAAGCTGTCCTCAAACTTTATATGTAGCAGAGTCTCTTGCTTCTATCACCTAAATGCTGAGATTAGAGGTACATATCACGTAGCCATAGTGGATATGTTTTACTGAGGTTACTGAGAATTTTTTATAAACACTGATTGCAAGTACTCTCTTTGCCTTTTTCTGTCCTACATCTTTCTGTTAATTGGAACTCAGATGTGATGGCTGAAAAAAAAAGCTGAAGTATGTTGGACCACATAGTGATGGTAAAAATCCAAGGTGGAACAAGATAAAGGGGGGCGTTAGACTTTGTGAGACAGAATAGTCAAAGAAGATCTTGTCTATATAGTTCAAGATATTTACAAGGGAGGGGAAATGTGTTCTTGTCAATTTTAACTTAGCAATAAATAAATACTGTTATCTGATCAGCCAGACTGAACGTGATAAAAAAAAATTGTAAAGAAATCAATGGTCCCAAGGACAACTTGAATGTTTGTGTCCATTGCTTAGCCTTACTTCCCATTCCCCTATGTTTATCTCCCACAATGTTAAGTTCATCCTCTTAAGACATTCGCTCTATTCAAATGCATGGTGATGCTATCTTACATTTCAAATGTTCTTGCCAATGAACACTCTATATCCTTAAAAATATGCCTATAATAACTATCCCTATACCCTTCTTGATTTTGATTGCCCTTGGATGGATAAATGCATTAATACTTTTGTTAGGACATTTGTTACATGTGATACTCATAAGTGAAAATAATACTTTGAATGGAATTTAACCAGTGAACACTACAATGAAACTTTAATTCCTTTAGTAGAGTGAAATAACATATTACCATCTATAGCAAGTTATACTAGATTATACTCGGTAAGAATTAGTGAATACTGACCTGATTGTTACCTGAAACAGCAATTCATTTCTAATAAGAGTCATTAACTAGGTCAAATATTCCTGGGACTGTATTTGTATACAAGATTTTAAAAGATTTACTTAATTATATTTTAGATTTACTTATGTTATTTTATATATGTGTGTTTGCCCAAATGTATGTATCTCTGTGCACCACATGTATGCCTGGTATTCATGGAGTTCAGAAGACAGTGTTAGATTCCCTGGAACTGGAGTTACAGAGTGACGTGAGACACCATGTAGATGCTTTGGTTTACCAAATAAAGGCAAACTGTAATTTTATTTCGAATCTTAATTTCCTGCATTGTATGCATTATCTCACATTATTCTTTCGGTGTCATTTTCAAAAATTAGTCTATATTATTATTTGAGGTCAAAGTGGGGTCAGAGAAGCTCTATGTACCCGTCAGTGTTACGTGCCACACAAACTTGAGGGAGGGCTTATTTACATATAATTAATGGAAATTTGTGCAATGCAGTAGAACAAACAACACCAAAGAAAACTGCCTTAGAAACACTCTTCCTTGGACATAGTTACTGAAACATCTCAAAAGCCATTTGACAGTACTCCTCTCAATCAATGTATAATTCTTTATGTGATTTAAGAAGATGCTGTCTCCAGGCGGTGGTGGACCACGCCTTTAATCCCAGCACTTGGGAGGCAGAGGCAGGAAGATCTCTGTGAGTTCAAGACCAGCCTGGTCTACAAAGTGAGTTCCAGGACAACCACACAGAGAAACCCTGCCTCAAAAAAACAAAAAACAAAAACAAAACCCAACTATTCTGGGTGGTGGTGGTGCACTCCTTTAATTCTAGCACTCAGGAGGCAGAAGCAGGAGGGTCTCTGTGAGTTCAAGGCCAGCCTGGTCTAGAAGAACTAGTTTCTGGGACAGGCTCCAAAGATACAGAGAAAACCTATCTCAAAGAACCAAAAAAAAAAAAAAAATAAGAAAGAAAGAAAAGAAAAGAAAAAAGAAGTAAAGAAGTAAAAAGTAAAAACAAAACTAAAGAAAAAAGAAGTTACTTTGAGCACCCATGTCGGATACATTGCTGAAATTCACATCCATCACAGATATTCCTCAGCTTTAAAAAAGAATCAAAATTGGTCAAGTACAAAAATGAAATTAACAATATATTAGTGAAAAACTTTCCAATATGATTTTATTGTCTTTTAAAGTCTAAAAGAAAAGAAAAATTTGCTTGATATTTCAAAATATGGCTTTTCCTAGATTTACAGCTCTTTAAATCAAAATGACAAGACAAATTACTTAAAAACAAAAACACTTGAGACATACAGTGAAAAATTGTAAAAATGGTAGACATATAGTTAATTAATTAAAAAAGTAGTTAACTGATGCTTTGTTATTTAAAATATTTTTTCCTTCAAAGACCAATAATGATAAATTGTAAGGACTATCCCAATACATTTTCAATTAAATGGCTAAATTAATGTAGGACATTTAATTAAAGTTCCAGTAGTTTTTTCAAATGCTGTTAATTATGCTGCCTATCTAAAATTAAATCTCTCCTTAAACCCTTTTTACATTTTTTCCTGCTCATCAGATACAGATATAATTAAAATGCTACAAGTTCACCTAAATGCATCCAAATATTATAAAGAAAATAAAAAAACACTGAGGTTTCGGTAACTACTTAAGAAGCTTCTGTTTTAATGGGATTGCTATAACCTGGGGAAAACCAATCCTTGTGTGAGTGTGCTTGCGCAGGTATGCAAGTGTGAGCATGCACACGTGCACATGTGCCCACACAGTCTCAGCAGTTCTTGGAGAAGAAACTTCTCTCATTATATCTAAGACAATGCTGTGGATGCCACAGAGAAGTAGAGTTTCAGAGGTTTTTTTTTTCTGTAAAATGATACAAAATGTTTAAGACCCAGAGTAATTAACTTCAAGGAAAAACTTCAAGGAAAAAGCACCAACTAATCCTTTTGTGCTCCTGTTTCCTAAACAACGTGTATTCCCTAAGTCTCATCCAGAAGGGAGACCCTTAAGACAATTCAGAATTCAGGCATGCCTGCATTGGAGTCACATTTCCAGGTGGACAAGGCCTTAGCTCATTTCCGCATGCAAATTATTCTTTACTGATAATGACAGGGTTGATGCTAACTCTCAAACTTAGTTTATAAAGTACATGCAAGATGAAAACACACTCATTAAAATGGTCTATCCATATAGACTCCTATTACTTCTTTCTCACAGAATATTGTTTGTGACAGTTATCATTTAATTGTTCAACACGGTATAGTATTCATCCCCTTGTAATTGACATGTTACCTATTGAGTGCAATCTGTCCTCCAGACTCCTGAAGTTTCAATGTGAAAAACGCTTTCTATGGGGGATCCAGGAGGTGGGCAGAATTGGAGGGCATGATACAAAACTCCCAAAGAATCAATAAAGAAATTAAATAAAAAAATAAATTGGGAGTTGTACAAGGAATGATTAACATTCGCCAGTTCTATGGAGCCAATGGGGACTAGGGTGGAGGATCTGGACAGCAACTGATTACTTTGGATCTCACATAATAATCAAAATCTTGGCATATGAGTTTGGTGTCACCAGACTTGTGGTTCATACTAATCCCTTGAAGATACATTTGTTTACCAGCATCCTTCCTCTGTGTGGAATTCAGAATATTCTTCTTTTAGTATCAGAGTTCTATAACCTGGATGCACTTTGAAATCCTTGGAACTTGCAGTAGATACTGATGCTCAAGGCCCACCCTTAGAGACTTAACTGGCTCTCTCTCTGTATAGCTTGGGCCATTCAGAGTTTTATATGCTCTCAAGCTGATGATCAGCCTGTTCTTCAGTTTGAGCAGGAAGGGAAAACATCCTGCTAATAAAGGTTCAATACTGACCCATGGAGGTGGTTATCACTTTGAAACAGGGTATTTTGCATACTAAAACGAGGACAATTAGAATTTCAGCCAAATAGTCATGATACAATGTCTGTAATTAATTTAAAACCTGCCAGCAGAGATTATGCGATGTTTTATATATGTGGCTGGTAAGAGCTTTTCTGCTGCATGCTCCAGTAAATGCTTATCTTAATCACAAATTCACAGTGCATGAGAAGAAAGCCCTTATCTCCTGAAAGAGGCCAAAACCCAAAGACTGCTTCTGTTAGTTATCCTCATGAACTCCGGGAGTTTTTGTAAAGCACACAATAAATGTTACGAATATGTTTGTGCTTGGGAAAATAGTGGCCTGTAATGAATGTCCCTGTGGACTCTCACTTGCAAAATTTAAAACAATCAAAATAAGTTAACTGGCTAAAATGTTTGAATGAGATTTTCTAACACTGCATGCAAAGGATCTAAGAAAATAGGAAGTCTTATTGCCCAGGCTTTTAATTTCAGATTTGACTCTCAATGGTCCTGCGTCACATCATTGACTTAAGAGCAAATTAGTCACCTGATACAAACTGAAGGTCAGAGAATCCTGCTTTTGTAAGGGGGCCAATTTAAACCTGAATGCCTGGATGTCACTAGGGTTAAGGTTGGAAGCTGCCTTTTATGTCTGCTACGAGATGCTTCTTAGGTACATGCTTACATTTGATGACGATGTTAGACTGAAGTCTTCAGCTGAAACCAAGGGTACTAATGAAGAAGTCAGCTCTCATCCATCCTAAACACTTATGTCTCAGTTCATTCTTTCCCTGAAAGGGGCTAAGAGCAAGGTAATCTGAGTCAGTTCATTAGCAGGTGGGCTTGAGGCAATAAAGAAGGGTCAATATTTGGGGCTGAGGGAATTTCCTGGATAAATTTTAATATTCCCATGTGATTTCCTACTCTCTGCACTTATAAGAAGAGCCCAGGGAAAAAATAGAATGAATGGAAGGATTTTATAAGGTTTAGATGAACGTTTTTCTCAGCAATGTTGCCAACTTGCTCAAAGACAGTCTGGGAGGATACATGAGTCCATGTCAAAGCACAGGC
Source organism: Ondatra zibethicus (assembly GCA_004026605.1). Classification (NCBI taxonomy): domain Eukaryota; kingdom Metazoa; phylum Chordata; class Mammalia; order Rodentia; family Cricetidae; genus Ondatra; species Ondatra zibethicus. Next base: position 59,432 of record PVIU01010574.1, on the reverse strand, counting down.
TTTTTTCATCAATATCAGGCGCCAGGAAATATCCTGCTCTTCTCCAGAGCTCTTTCAGTTAGCTCGCATTCCAGGAATGTTAATTTGTTCTAAGCAACATCAGGAATTAATGCAGCAAAGTATAGGAGATCACTCTAAAGGCCGTGTTCTTAAGTTAATGCAAGCCTATAATTTTTCAAGTCCTGTTTCACTGGAAGTTTGAACACAGAAGTACTAATGACTGTCTAATAAGGATGCCTTGTATACATTAAAATCAGGTAAAGAATATTTGCCATAGACCCTGACAGTCCTAAAATATAACTATCTGTAGTTGACATAACGAGCAAGTAAAGCACCATTCTTATTTTTCTGCAGAAAGCTCTAGAACATAGAAAAAAATAACCATATCTCACAAATGGAAAAGATTCTTTTACATAATAAATGCTTTACTCTCTTTGGGATGTTATAATGAAAAATATACACTGTCTTATTTATGAATAGAATATTTTTCCCTCAAAGAATGGTGGCCGGGAAGTTCAAGATTAACATTCTTGAAGATTCAGCTTTTAATGAGGATGATTTTCCTAATATACAGCACTTTCCTGCAGAGGCCTCACATGGTGTAAGGCAAAAAGCAATTATTTGGCATCATTTTTTATGAGTTTTCATGACTAGATCATCTGCCAAAGGCTCTATCTCCTAGTATCACATGGGGCATGATGTTTAAACACATGTTAAGATCATGAGAAGCAAAGCAATCATGATGTTGGACAATTAGAGTTCAATGTAATTATTGAGAAATGACAGTAAGAGTTACAGCATTGACTTATATTGCCTCGTGTTTACGTTTCTGCCACTGTGACCAAAATATCTGACAGAAAATAAAAAACTTAAGGGAGTAAAGAATTCTTTTGGTCATAGCGTCAGAGTTTTCAGTCTACCGTTATAAGCACGGTGTAGTGAAAGAGCTTTGCTCCTGCTGCCAACAGCATAGAGTGGAGGCTCTTCACACTGATGTTAGACCACAGAGTGAAGAGTCTGGCCAGAGTTAGGAGCCAAAAACAACCTTGAAAGACCTTCATTTAGTGACTTACTTCTGCCAGTTATGTTCTATCTAAAGGTTTCATAGTCTCCCCAAATTAGGGGGCTAACTGAAAATGAGCATTCAAATATGAGTCTGTGGGAAGCATTTAGGTTTAAACCATAGCAACCTCCTACCTGCCCATTGGGAAAGGTGCTTCCCAATGTCTCCAATAACTATTTTAAACACTTTATCAATGAAAGAGTAAAGATTCTGGTAACTATATGTTGTCTATTTTGTTACTTATTGTACTTTTCCTTTTTATTATAAATGACTAACTCAATCCACAAGTGAATCCACTAAAATGTGGTCTTTTTTTATTTAATCAAAAAAAGCTATCATAACTTCCTTTGATTATCATGTATAGAGTACATGTGCACTTTCTGCCTTCAGGAATAACTGAGATGGTCACAGATACCAGGTTTTCAGCACTGATTTTGTATACGGGGTTGGGACAGGCATGTGATAAACCTGTCATATAATACCTACTCTGGAATTTCAAGAAATTAGAATGGTATTTTAAAATCATTGACTGTAGCATCTAGTAAAAATAATTCATTGTGGCCCTCAGAATATATTCTGTATGCATCTCTCTGTCTGTCTGTCTGTCTTTCTCTCTCTGACTCCCACTTTTCATCTTTTCCATTATAATTGGCATAAACAATTATGCAATATAGATATTGAAATCATCAATAGAGATGGATTCTAAGGTTTCGTGAGAATGAGAAACAACTTTCTACTTTGCGGAACAGCAGCCTAGGAAAGAGTCTGGAGTGATATGTTTATAAGAGCTGCTTAGTAATTGCATATGAGTTGGTTAAGGTTTACTCAGAGCAGGTACTTCAAAATTCTCTCTTCCAGGGCTTCGAGAACAGCAGTACAGTATGTTGCTAGGGCAGAGAGGCTGGACTTGGGGAGCCATGTGCATTATGACAGGAGGATGTATAGGCCAACTTGCTCTTTGTCCTGTGAAAGCCTTAATTTTTCTTTCTGGTTGGCATTCACTCATGTTTACCAACTTGCTTTTGCTCCTTCTAGTCTACCGTTATTAGTAAGTTGATTTCCGTTCTTATTTAAATTTATTAATTTTAAATTTAATTTATTAAATATATTAAATAAAATAAAATTTAATAAAGAAAGATTTAAAAACTTTTCTTTAGTTAACAACAGAGTGGAAACCCTTTCTACAGAATCACATTTGCATGTCACGAGTTGGTCATTCGTTTTTTTTTTATTTTAGGAAATGGATTAAAATGCATCTATATTTCCAAAGTCAATGAATGAGAAACATAGGGATTGAATCCAGTTGCTTTGGTTTCTTGCCTTTTTGTTGTTAAGCAACTTCAGAAGAACAACATATGATAATTTTCCTGTAAAGTTTATGTCACGATCTCCAATGACAAAGCAGGCTTGGGTGTAGCTCTGTTAGATCCCTTGTCTAGCATGCACAAGGTCCCAAGTTTGATCCCTAATAGTGTTAAAAAAAACATGGATCCTAGCAAAAACCTCATGTGGCATTAAATAAAAGCTAATTTTGTGATCATCTGGAAAGAAATTTAACTTTAGAGTAGAACTGTCAAACAACTGGATATTTTACTCCCAGATCCAAATTACATTCACTGAAGCTAGCACCAGACAAGCAAAATATTCCCCAGGCCACATTGTAACAAAGGCTTGGGTCACTGACATATACATGATCCCCAATTCTCTGAAGCATTACTGCTACAAAGAATGTGTTCATGACATGCAAAAAGTTAAGCTATGAATTGCTGATGTGTACACTGTCACTGGAGATTTACAGTCATGGCCTTGTCCTGCAGACATTGCTATCTATCCAAGGTGTGGACCTCAGGTATAATTAGAGTCTCGTCTGGCTGGGGACATTGACTGACTTATCTTTGTTATTTCGGGCCTGCTCTCATGCAGTGCCATCTGAAAGCCAAATAGTCAGAGTGTGATTTCCCCCACCGTTTCTCATGTTTGAAACACAGAGTGTTATATAATACTAAAGTACAAATATTGAAACTACATAATGTTTTGAAATAAATGACAAGGAGGCTAGCATTGTTGTTCTGAAAGAACAATAGAGAAACTTTCTTTGGAGTCAGCAGCAAAATGCTGAATTTGTCCATTTCCTGTATGAAGATAATGAAAGTGTCCAGAGAGTTTCAAATGTGGTACTTGCTTCATTTTTAAGATTTTGCTTGAATCAAGACATAAAATAATTACAAAATCACAAAATAATGGAAGTTAAAATAAGGTTTTATGGATGGAATCAGCAAACAAGAGATGTAAAGACAAAAATATCCTATTTCTCATTCAAGGTTTGGGGGAAAATGAGGCTACATATTTAAGCTTGGTTACAGAGGTAGATGTGTTGACATGCACTTGTAAATCTCAGTACTTGGAATGCTGTGGCAGGGGGACAACAAAGTTGAGGCTAAACTAAGATACCCAGTAAGATCCTGCCTCCAGAACAAAAAATAAAATGTCCCTCTCCAGCCAATGCTGCAAGGGAATGTAATAGGGGAATCATTACGGAGCTTCCAGATAAAAAACTAAAAACTGTCATATAATAGCTAAGGCACTCTAGAAATATACCTAAGTCAGCATGCCAGAAGGATACTTGCCCATCACTGTTTATTGCTGTGCTATTCATAATAACTAATATATGGAACTAGTCTAGTTGTCCATAAACAGTTAAATGTATAAACAATTTGTGGTATATATACTCTGTGGGATTTTTCAGGCAGAAGAAAGAAGGAAATTGTGTCATTTGCAGGAAAATGGATAGAACAAAAGACTATCATGTTAAGGCAAATGATGGACTCACAAAGACAAATATGGAAATTTTCTCATACATGGAAGTTAATACAAAAAAGAAGAAATAAAAGCAGAAGAGACACTATTGAGAAAAGGTGGGTATTTGTGGGAGGGTGGTGTGGGGAGCAAAAGATAAAAAATGGAGGGAGCATGAATATGAACAAAGTACATGATATACATGCATGAAAATCTTATAAAACATATCACTTTGTGAACTATATGCTATCTTTTTCAGACTGAGTTTTGTGAACTTGGATTATAACATATGAAAAGATCACCTGTGCTTTCAATTTCCCTATTTCCATCAATTATCCAATGCAGATTGCAATGCATAAATGTAAACAGATTCAAGTACAAGTAAGACTAAACATACCATCTTAAAAAGATCATCCAAATGAGTTACTATTGCACAATGGTGTTAATGGAGAATTAGCACTTTTGAAAAATGTGCAAAGTTTTGAAGCATAAGCATCTTTGTTTTCCCGGATGAAATAAATCATGGTTTAGTTCAAAGAATTTTGCATTAGGCCTGAGTTCTGACCCTGCTTTCAACAATTGAGCACATTTCTGCTAATCCATCCAGAATCCATTTCTTAGTGTATAAATTAAAAGGCTGGGCCTAGATAAAAATCTAGTCTTGGGGGGAGGATTGTGGAAAACCTTATTTATATAGAGGAGTTAAACCTCTGTACAACTGCAGATAGTACGCTGCTAGTATGTTGGTGTGTTACCTCAACTTGAGTCATCCTTAAGAAACACCAAGCAACTAAGAGTACTAGCATCGAACTCTGTTTAATTGAGGTCTAAGATGTTAAAGGAAAGAAACAGACCAACCTTCCCTTCCATACACACACAAAACAGTGGAAAGTAAAGCACCATGGAAACTGAGATGAGAGAAGGGGGAGGTCCTCAGAAGTGTCTGAAATATTATAGGGTAAAATAGATTAGTTCATTGCTATTATGTGTTTAAGATACTTGGTTTTTACCTCATTTGGGCACTCTTCATTGGGACATTTTATTTATGTGTATGTTATATGTATCACCAGAAAAAGAAGCCCAGAATTTTTCCTCTTGTGTATTTTCGTCCTGCAGGTTCATGATGTTAGTTGAGGTCGTCAGTATAATGAACCCAAACTGATGAGATGGGAGCAGATTGTTCTGTAGTTGTTCCAGGTCTCTGAGCTGCATATCTCGGACTGACTGTCTCACAGTTGTTTAGCCTACGTGTAAGGTTTATGATTTTCCCAGCTCTGATCACTGATGAGCTCAAATTCATCAGTGGAGCATGCTTCATCACAGCTAGCAACTGCACGATGACTTTGGAGTATGGACCTGGCCTTTGCCTCTCTTTCAGCATGAAAAGACGGCAGAAAGTAGGTACCTTTAAGATACAAATTAACATTTAAGAAAAGTGTTTGTAATTAAAAGGGACAGAAGATTGATGTATGAATTGGCATAATTTTCCTTCTATCGGTTGCTTTGAAAATTGGGATATGAGTCAAGGACATCGTCTGTTTTAACACAGGCATTTTTCTTCTGAGGGAAATCATCAGTTTACACTTTATACAAATGGAACCTACTTAAGGGGAAGCAGAACTAGGGCTTGATGATCTAAATCTTCATCAGCAGAGAATCATCTATATTATGTCTCATTAGATATACTACATGAGGAGATTTGGTGTTGTTTAATTGTGTCTGTCCTCTCAGCTTCATTAAACAACACAACTGTACACATCTGTATGTTATCAGTTATGTCTGATGCCTCCTTCATGCTGAAAGCTCTGTAAAGGAAGAAATCATGACTTTGTGGTCATCAAATGCTCAGTGTGTAGCAGAATAATAGCCACTTAATAAATGATCAATAAAATGGGTAGTAAATAATTGCATCAATGGTATACTCTGTATACTTCCCTGAGTGGTAAGGAGATTTCTGGAAGGGAGGGGTGAGAATGGTAGATTTTAAATTTCGGTTAAATCCATGCAAGACAAAAAAAAATCTCATTTCTATTGTGTACAATATGCAAACTATTGGACAATTAGGGGATTCTTTTCAAACTCCAAGATAGGTCAAAGCTATAGGCAACAGTTTCTGGACACTAAACAAAATGAAATGCTGTTTTTAATGTTTTTGTTATTACCATTTTAACGACACCCAGACATATATTAATGAAGGCAAGCTCCTTGCTGCAAGGATATCTGTATTTTTTTAGAAAAGGTCAAACTAAAATGAATGAACTGCCTGGTATCATGTTATCTGCCTTCCATTTTCCACAAGGGTGTATTCCACTCACTCAGCCTCCAGCAATTTAAAAATTCCTGATCTTAATGTCCTCTGAAATGTACAGATTTTATAGCCCAGGTTTTAAGAGACACCATTACCTGACAGGGTAATGACAGTTTTAGCTGCACTGGTGACTGGAGTTGCTGTGATACTTAAATAATAATCCAAATCAAATGATAATTTTTTTTGAGAGGATGTCAGGAAAGGAGAAAGAAAAGAACAAAATTCGCAGCATTTAACTTGGTTTAAAAACACAGCACACTGCAGCTTCACATAGCTTCATATTTTACTGGAAAAAAAGAATCCCTTAGCAATTTATCTGCCTTTGGGCGCATGAATGACATTTTACTGTGATGTGATTATAAGAAACAAAATCCCTCAGAGACGCTGCCTTAAAATATTTCTCTTTATAGTGTTCTGAGCTCGAAAAACCTTGGTAGAAAACAGAATACTCTTAATTATGAATAAATTAACTAAATTAGTAACATGAGATGGATATGCAATTAAGGGATTGTTAATTGAAACTGGAAACACAGCTGTATACAGCTTAGAGATGAATCACACCAGTAATGACGCAGATGTTTATAAAATGTGATTATCTTTAGTGGAGACAGTACTGCATCTCCCAAGCCCATTCTTATATTGTGTCACTGAAATGGTTTTTAAACCCGTGAACACCAGGAATCAGTATCTCAGGGACGGCAAATTAGGCTCCCTGGATATGGGAATTAGTGTTGTCTGAATGTCAGCAATTTGATTCTGCAGCTTTCAAAGAATGTAGATATGGAGCCAACAACAAACATCTGTTAGATGCCTGGTCTTCAAAAATAAAAACAACCAAAAGTTGATGGCAAACCAATGGCTGCTCCAATCAGAGAAGACAGTAAAGTATCTGTAAGCAGTCACACTGCTGCAGGAAATTAACCAATATATAGGAAAAACAGCCCCAGGCACATCATTCACGACCCTGTGCACAAATGGAAAATGATCCCTCTGCTGGCAGTGGCTCTAAAATGGCTTTTGCTATCTTCCAGGCAATCCACCTAAGAGGGGAGAAACAGACCCACACAGGTGCATAGGCACACACACACACACACACACACACACACACACACACACACACTACTCCTCCAGATTTTCAAAATTTAAGGAGGCAGTGAAAATGTTGTCATTAAGTGCATATTGTATAAAAATGTATAAAACTATCACTAATTCCTCTGCACTTTGGAAACTTTTTCTATTTTTATTTTTTGCTTATCCTATACCTTCTTCCTTTCTATTTTTATTGTTATTATCTTGCTTAATCTGTACAATTTTTCCCTGAGTGCAGTTCCCATTTGTCCCAGGGAAAGGAAAGGTCCCTATGGACTTAGACTTAATCGGAGTTATGGTTTCTTTGCACAGACTCCTCTTGGATAAATTGAGGAACAAATTAGATATAGTGTCATAAATCTTACTTAGTGATTATGGATTCAATTCCTCAGCTAAAATTGATTACTGTTTTAAAACCCCAGTCTTGGGTCTTTGGGTGCAAGTTTTCTTTAAAGCTCGTGTTCTTTAAAGCTCAGCTTTTTCATGTGCTTCCAAATGTGTATACATCACTTTTGCTATCTAAGGTGGAAGCTAGCTATTTTAAGGTATACTCAAAAAATGAAGTAATATATAATTTTAGGTATTGTGAAAAGAAAATTTCCTTGTCTCCTTAGGCTGACTCCTCTCTCATAGTTACATACCCTTAAGCTCCAGTTGTGGAAAGAAAACATAATACAGCAGAAACTAGCCTCACATCAGTCATTACCCTCCCTACCATGAGAGCTAAAAGAATATGGAATGTCTTATTTTTAGTGCATTGGAGATCTTTATTACATCATTTAATGAAGTATTTGAATTACTTGAGGTCCAAATAAACAATTCCATTTTCTACTTTATATTAGTCATAAGCATAAGGGATAAACCTGAACAGTGTTTTCTTTTTATAATGCTTTTACAGGATTGAACAAGGAGAAAAATGCAAACATTGGAAAGAACACACCAGTACCTATTGCTTTCTTTCTATATTGGATGTGCTTAAGAGTGAAATCTGTTAAATTTTGATCAAGCAATCTTTCTCTCCTATGTGTTAGTTTCTCGAAGTATGGGTTTTGCCTATAAGTTCAGTATTGATTTGATGTTATACATGTTCCAACTTGTCCAAATTTCATTACTTGAAGGGACAGCTTGCAATTCAATATACAGATATAATAAAAGCAAGATTACTCCAGTATACTGTAAGCTTTCAAAGGACACTTTGGCTGAGTATATTGAACCAAACTCTTCATAAGAGCATTATTTCCTTGCAAAAGGTGGTGACAAAACCAATGCAATCTATTATTTACTCGCACATGCATTCCTTGTTTCAACCCCAAATCTACCTCTTCTGATTCTATTTACCAGAATAAATTTGTGACATGCCCAGTTATTTTTCTACCTCATAGCTCTTAATTTAGTCTTCCTCAGTTAGATAGCTTAGTTATTTTAAGGTATTGGGAATCACACTACACAGCTCTGGAGGAAGAATGAAGATCTGACCTGAAACTCATCAGAACAACCTTATTCCTTACAGGTAGTGATTGGTTTAAAGAGATTCATTTACCACTTGGGGTGCTAAAGCAGGGGTTTTGAAAGTTTAGGCCCTACTGGGATACATAGCAAGACACTGCCTTAAAACAAAAAATAAAAAAGAAGGAAAGAAGAAAGCGAAGGAAGAAGTGTGCTTTTGGAATTTTTTTCTCCTAATACAGACTTTAAAGCATAGATCCAAATGAGCATATACATTTGTGCACACAGCACTCAGGCATTTATACATACAGATAAGAGAGAGACACACATATAGACATGGAGAATGTGTGTGTGTGTGTGAGAGAGAGAGAGAGAGAGAAAGAGAGAGAGAGAGAGAGAAAGAGAGAGAGAGAGAGAGGAAGCAAGAGAGAAGGGGGAATGAGGGGTGGGAGAGAGTGAAGGAAATGAAAAAGAGGTATCCTGGTATGTTTTTCTTTTCTTTTCTTTTCTTTTTTGACTGTAAAGGATAGGGTGCTTGGTGTAGTAGGATGTATCGGTTTAAGGACTTGAAAAGAAATCCTGAACTCCTTAGAGAATCTAGTATTGATCTTGATATAGTTGAGATGCTGAGTTTACCAACCCTAGATTTGATGGGCTGTATACGTCTTGCTATGTTAGAACAGTTTTACTCAAAGTGTGGTTTCTCAGTAGCATCAGCATCACCAGAGAACTTCCTAGAAATATTGAATCTCAAATTCCACTATAGAGCCAGTGAATCAGAAGATTTATTGCTGGTTTCAACTTATAGCTTAAGGGTTCCAGTTTTTGCTGCTGCATGCTAAAGTTTGGAAACAATTGTGGTAGATCACCAAATATCTCTTATTTACAATATTGTTTTTCATAGTCTCTATGGTATTCACGTTAAAAGTATACATTTCTAAATCTCATGCAATAGATTCGCTAGTAAAGGACCTTGGGAAAAAGTAATTTAATCACCTCACACCTCAGGATTTCTTTTCAAGTCCTTAAACCGATACATCCTACTACACCAACATGGGAGAGATGGCATCCATCTGGTGGAATGGGTGTGAGAGAGCCAGCCCCAAAGGTTTGTGTGCAGAAGAGCTGCCCCTGGTGGTGTGGGCACTGGCTCTAAGGGTGTGAGCACGTGAGAACTGACCTTGCCCCTCGCCTGTGTAGTGCTGGAGAGCTAGACCCTAAGCTGCGAGAGTAGATGAGCTGTCCCTGCCCCTCACCTGAGCAAAGTGGGAAAGCTGGCCCTGCTGGATCCGACATGGGAGAGCAGGCAGACTGACCAACTCAGTTGGGACCCAGGCCCAGATCCAAGGCTTTGAGTTGACTCACTCTAATATCTACCCCGCCTAAGAACTTCTGGAGCATGAGAAAGTGTCAGCCCTGCAGAACCAAAGCTGCAGGGTATCTACGACACAGGGTAGCAACGGGATAGCTGAGAGGAGTTGTTAGTATTCAGGCATCTGTACTGGACTGCCCTTGGGGTTCTGGCAGCCGCCATCCTCAGCTGTAGCCACTAAGAGCACCTCCTGTGCACATTCACTACATTCCCCTTTAAAGGGGCCCTACTCACCTCCCGTCTCTCTTTCTCTGTCTGTTTGTCTGTCTCTGCCTCTTGGTGTGGGATTCCCCTCTGTATGCTGTGAATATGTTTTATCACCATTGGTTAACAAAGAAGCTCCTTTGGCCTATGGCAGAGCAAAATATAGCAATGTGGGAAATCCAAGCAGAGATAGATGAGGAAAAGAGGAGTCAGGCAGACACCATGTAGCCATCCAAGAAGCAAGATATGAGGTAATCAACCACGAACCTTGTGGTAAAATATAAAATAATAGAATTTAAGATGTAAGAGCTAGCTAGGAATATGCCTGAGCTGTTGGTCAAACAATGTTGCAATTAATACAGTCTTTGTGTGATTATTTGGGTCTGGGTGGCCAGGAAACAAAGTCACAGTCTCTATTTACAGCCTCTCTTTCTTCTGCTGCTCCTGTCATCAGTGACCAGTCTTGCCCCTTCCCTTTCCCACTTTTAATGTTCCCTTTTCCCTAATTAAAAAAAAAAAAAACCCTTTCCACATGAGTTCTGTCACATGGGATCTTTTCCTCTCATGCCAATTTTTAAAAATTACAACAAGAGTCCCAGTGGGTATGGCTTCAGTACCAGAAGCCAAAGGCCTTGAACCAGACCAATGACTCTCTGCAATGAACATTTTCAAGTAAAGAAGTTTGGTCAAAAGGGTAGACTGGGTGACAAACTGTGACAAACCATAGTTTCCAATGTGAGATGTTTTTTCCCTTACTTTCTTTAATTTGCATTTTTATTTTTAGTTTTTTTATTGTTTTATTTCTTTGTTTTCTTTGGGTGGAATGCAAGGGCAGAGAACAGATACAGAGAAATGAGGAGATAACTGGAGTTGGGGTGCTTGATATGAAATTCACAATGAATCAATTTTTTAAAGTAATTTAATCATTTGTTTCTGGTAACATTTTCAAGCCAAGGAAAGTTTGGAAAGTGCACATGAATAGGACACACTGAATAGAAGCCCACTTCAAATGACTGCAATTCTAGGGCCACTCAGTTATCCGATGGATAACAGCTTTAGAGTTGGCAAGGACATTATAAAGACTTCATTTAGAGGACTTTGGACTTAAGGAGGCTTACATTTTTAAGATGGTTGGTTTCCTCACTTAACTTTCGTTTTTAATACCTGATCATTTACATTCAGAACCTGTTCACCCTGACTCCCCATGTAATCTTGGGTCTGAATTCCTAACCTATGGGATTCCTCTCTGTATGCTGTGAATACCATTGGTTAATAAAGAAAACTGCTTTGAACTTATAGCAGGGCAGAACTTAGTTAGGCAGCAAAAGCCATGCTGAGTGTTGGGAGAATGAAGGGTGGAGTCAAGGAGAAGCCATGGAGCTGCCGCAGGAGGCAGAAGTGCTGAAACTTTGCTGGTAGGCCACAACCTCGTGATGATGCATAGATTAACAGAGATGGGTTAAATTAAGATGTAAGAGCTAGCCAATAAGAAGCTAGAGCTAATGGGCCAAGCAGTGATTTAATTAATACAGTTTCTGTGTGATTATTTTAGGGCTGAGCAGCCGGGAACCAACAAGTGGCCTCACTCCTCTCCAACACTAACCTCTCCTATGTTTATTATATTTTATTATCTTTTATTCTTTTCTTATACATTACATATGGACCACAACTTCTCCTTGTCTCAGTCCCTGCCCCACCTCTTTTCTCCCCAAGATCAACTCCTCCTCTGTTTCCTTCATAAAAAGAAGGAAAGAGAGAGAGAGAGAGAGGAAGAAAAAGAGAGAGAGAGAAAACCTCCCATGGATATTCACCAAACTTGGTATAACAATTTACAATAAGACTAGGCAAAACCCCTCACATTACAGCTGCATGAGGCAACCAAGTAGGAGGAAAAGGGTCCCAAGCACAAGTAAAAGAGTCAGAAACATCCCTCACTCCCATTTTAGGAGTCCTACAATAACACCAAGCTACATAATCATGATGTATATGCAGAGGACCTAGCTCAAAACCATACAGAGTTCATGTTTGTCAGTTCAGTTTCTCTGAGCCCCCGTGAGCCCTGCTTTGTTGATTCAGTGACTTGTGTTCTCACGATGTCTTTGACACCTCTGGCCCCTACAATCCTTCCTGCCGCTCTTCTGTAGGGCTCCCCTGGCTCTGCCTATGGTTTCGCTGTAGGTCTCTGCATTTATTCCCATTAGTTGCTGAATGAAGCTTCTCTGATTACAAATGGGATAGGCACTAATAGATGAGTAGGGCAGGCTATCATTGGTAATAATTTCATTGCCTTTTTTTTTTACCAGTCCTGTTTGGTTCCATCCTGGGTCTCTGGGCTGTCCTGCCTCTGGTTCATGGCCACCCAGGCAGTGTCAAGCATGGAGTCCATCTCATGGTGTGGGACACAAGTTCAGCCAATCATGGGCTGGCCACTACCACAAGTCTTGTGCCACCATTACACAGGCATGTCTTGAAAGCAGCAGAGATTGTAGATTTAAGGTTTTGTTGCTGGGTTGATGTCCCAGTCCCACTAAGAGGAGCCTTGCTTAGAACATGGTCAGTTCAGGCTCCATATCCCCCACTACTACGAGACTCAGGGTTACTCTTGTAGATTCCAGGGAGTTTCTGTAGTGGAATATTATTCTAAGATTTCTTACATTGTTTATGCTGTGGAACATTTGTTTCAATGATGTAAAGATGTGTTGCATTCCTTTACGTTGCATTTGTTTAACTCTATGAAGCTGTGTTATCTTGTCTGTCTAAAATGCCTGATTGATCTAATGAAGAGTTGAATGGCCAATAGCAAGGCAGGAGAAAGAATAGGTGGGGCTGGCAGACAAAGAAAATAAATAGAAGTAGAAAGAGGGAGATGGAGGAGGGGTTAGAGGAGGAGGACTCTGAGGGCAAGCCTCCCAGCTACACAGCAAACCATGGAGTAAGAAGTAAAGAAAAGATAAACAGAAATAGTGAAAGGTAAAACCCCAGAGGCAAAAGATAGGTGGGATGGATAATTTATGTTAAGAAAAGTTGGCTAGAAATAAGCCAATCTAAGGCTGGGCATGTATAAGAAATAATAAGTCTCCGTGTGGATTTATTTGGGAGCTGGGCGGCAGGCCTGCCGAAGAAGCAAAGAGTCAAAGAGTAAAAACCCAACCAACAAGTTTCCACTCCATTAGGTTTCTACATCATCCCCAAATGCCCCCCCCATTCATCTTCTTTCCTAGTACTCTCTCTTTCTCTCTCTCCACCCCAGCCAGATCCCTCATGTTCCAATTCCCAACTGCCTCCAGTGTATCCACAAAATCTATTTTATTTCCCCTTCCTAGGGGAATCCATATCTCCCCCAGTTGAGCCCTTCTTGTTACTTAGCCTCTCTGGATCTAGGGATTGTGGCAAGACTATCCATTACTTAACAGCTATTGTCCACTTATAAGTGAATACATTGCATGATTGTCTTTCTGGATTTGGGTTACCTTACTCAGGGTGGTCTTTTATAGTTCCATCTGTTTGCCTGCAAATTTCATGATGTCATTTTTAGCAGCTGAGTAATACTCCATTGTATAAATTTACCACATTTTCTTTATTCATTCTTCAGTTGAGAGACATCTAGTTTTTTTTTCATTTCCTGGCTATTAAGAATAAAACTGTAATGAACATGACTGAGCAAGTGTCATTGTGGTAGGATGTAGCCTCCTTTGATTATATGCCCAAGAGTGGTATAGCTGGATCTTGTTGTAGATCAATTCCCAATTTCTGAGGAGCAACCACAGTGATTTCCATAGAGGCTCTATTAGTTTGACTTTGCAACTGCCACTTATGTTTTTGATCTTAGCCATTCTTACAAGTGTAAAATGGAATCTCAAAGTAACTTTTATTTGTATTTTCTTGATGTCTAAGGATGCTGAACATTTCTTAAAGTGCTCCTTGGCCATTTGAGATGCCTCTGTTGTGAATTCTCTTTAAATCTGTACCCCATTTTTAGCTGGATCATTTTGTGTGTTGATTTCTAGTTTCTTGAGTTCTTTATACTATTAGATGTGGGATTCTGTAGGCTGCTATTTTGTGTATTCCTTGCTTCTTTATCACAAATTAGGTGTCTATAGGTTTGTGGATTTATATCTGGGTGATATATTCTTGATTCATGTTTTCTGATGACCCTATCAACAGTACCAGTATTTTGCAACCCTCTCAAGGGATTACGAGAGTAATTATGCATTCCCTAACTCTTTTGGGTGTATTCTCAGAGTCAGATTCTTACCTTCTGAATTTGAACCTCTTGCTGTCCTATGAGGCTGGCATGAAAGCAGGAGCAATTGGTCTGTTAAAAACTAAACATATATTTTCAACTTTTAAAAAATTCTGCTCACCCAAATAGAAATAATTGAGAACTTTAAAATATTTACTTTAAATGGTGTGAAATCACCAGTGTTCTTTCAGGTCGAACGAATATTCTGCACTAAAGATTTTCAGCCTCCTGTTTACTTTGCCAAATAGATTAAAAAAGGTAAAAACCATCTTAGTAAAATAGTTTCTTTCTGAGTGATACACACAGAGTCAAAAGGAGAATTGAGTCAAATGTCTAATAGTTTCTCTTCTCTCCTAATTACACCTATTTCATTTGCTATTTACTCTTTTACATCTGCTACTCTCACTAATATAAGATTTCCACCTCAGTTTTGTCAGATTTCTAAATATTCCAGGTCATGGAAGAGCTTTCAAGACCCTTAGGTTTTTGTTTATTCTGTTTCTTTCCAGAAATCACCTTTTACCCTCTACCTTTTGCAATTGAACTCATTGCTCAAATCTATGCTCAAATGTCATCCCTGACCAAGACAGTTCACTTTTCTATATACTAGTAATATTGTTTGACTGCCTAGGATCTTCAGTGCATCCTTTCTGATATTGTTTATGATTCATTTATCATTCATCTCTCCGCTTACGATTTCTTCTTTTTAGAGACAGTCTCACTAAGTTGGCCAAGCTGGTCTTAGAACTGACTTGCATCTGGGAATATCACCACTGTGACCAGATTTGTATCAATCATTTCTGAAGGTCTGTAAAAACTGTCTCTGCTGCCAAATACAGTTTCTAACATAATGTACTTACTGAAAAATAGTGAATTTCATACAAAATTTAGTTCCAGATAAAAGCATTGTTCAAATACTGCCTCAATTTCTTAAACTTGTTTTTGCTGAATATATATAATCATAAGTAGGAAACCAATGAAGAATGTATGTTTTTTGCTGTGTTTCAGAGAAAAAATCCAGGTTTACGACTGAGATTATCAGATAATTGCGGCCAGCTAGTGGGGTGATGCGGATGACATTATACTTTGAATCTTACGTGTCTACCACGGTCTTATACTTTTGATGCTTGCTTTGTAGCTGGTGGAATGTGCTAGGAACTAAAGAGTTGGAATTGCTATGTGGGTCCTTAGGAGCTGGGGTTGATATGGGAGAGTAGGCGCTGGGGGTGATACGCATGTGGGTTCTTAGAATCATATCACTATCTACTTCTTGCCTCACTTTCTCTGTTTCTTGGTCTGCAATGGCATGAACTGAACTGCTTCCCATGCTTTCTTCACCATGATGGATTGATACCTCTGAAACCATAAGCCAAAATAAATCACCTTTTCCCAGTATTTTGGACAGATTGGCAACCTAATGAATACTTAGAGAAAATTTGAAGGTGTACACATCTGTGTTATAAGTCAAGTCATCTTTAAGAAATTTGTTGGCTATCCAGACCTGTACTACAGGGAGACCAAGTAGGAAAGATTTAGTGAAGAAAGGAAAGAATGTTTTGGAAGAAGTTGCATTGTCCACAACTTTGTTTCATTCTTTGATACCTAGCAAATCTGAGTCTTATTGGTATAAATAAAAATGATCCAAAGAGGCAGTTCTCAACCTTCCTAATACTGAGATCATTTAAGTTTCTCTTGTGGTGACCCTCCGACCATAAAATTATTTTTGCTGATGCTTCATAACTGTAATTTTGCTACTGTTATGAGTAGTAATTAAATATCTGTGTTTTCTGATGGTCTTAGGCAAGCCGGTGAAAGGGTTGTTTGACACCCCCCCAAGGGGTTGCAACACACAGGTTGAGAACCACTGATAAAAAAGATCATATGCCAAAAAATCATAGTGACTTCTCCTTGGTGTGTGATACCCTCCCAACATAAAATGATTTGGACATTAAAGTAGTTTACAGGCAAGGTTGCTTCAGGACCAGTTAATTTGGAAGTACAATGCTATCATTAAGATTGAGGTTCTTCTCATCTTTCTCCTTTACCACTCGTACATAATTTCACCAAAACAAGCATAAAACAGCCACTGAAAGTGCTGGTTCATTCACTCATATAAACAGCAAAATGTTTATTATGCTAAGGACAGTTCAATATGTCCTAGACATTTTGAATGTGTTAATACAGAGAACTTCCTTGATCTCATAGAACTCATTTTTATAATGAGAAAGACGTAATAACAAAGCACAACAAATGCTAATTTTGTAGGATAAACAAAAAAGAAAAAGCAAAGGAATTAAACAGAAATGAAATAACAGAAAAATAAAATAAAAAGAGCATATACTCCTTTTGTTGCTTAACACACAAATCTACAACATATTCATTCAAGTGAAAGTTCAGCACTACTGCTAGTATTCTGTGAGTTAACTGTGCTCAGGTAGGTGATAGCTGAAGCTAAAATGATCTGATGATTAAACTGGAGTTGATGCCCTAGACATTTTTCTCATCTGCTGTGGATGGTTAATCTTGTCAATTTGACGAGATTGAGAAATATCTAGGAGATTAGTAAAGTGTAACTCTGTGTGTGGTCATGAGACACTTCCAAAGATGATTAGCTGGCAAGGGCTCTAACTTGATGGCTGGATTAATCCCTTGATGGATTCATAAAACTAAAGCAGTACTAGGAGTTGGTGCAAGGTGCAAAGTGTGGCTTATCTGCATGAAACAGGTCACTTCTATACAACTCTGAAGCACCAGCCCAGAGACAGCATCACTCACAATGAGCTGGACACTCTCGCATCAATCACTAATTAAGAAGTTGTCCTACATACAGGCTGCATGTAGCCCAACTTTTGGGAAGCATTTTCTTAATTGGCGTTCCTTCCTCTCATGACTTTTGCACATGTCAAGTTGATATAAACTTATCTAGCATACCAAGCAAAAGTGTGTCACTGACTATTTCTACGAAGAGATGCAAAAATTCACTTACATAGGATGCCTACTCTGTTAATATTACTTTAGTGGGTCACCATTTTGGTGATTGTTTTATTTCATATTTCAATACCTCACTTAGATGTGCATATAATGGCGATTTTAAATAGTAACAAACTTTGAAAGTATAGAAGCATGAAGGAATATTATGCATAAAAGCAAAGTGCACAGTGGCTCTTACTATGATATATAAGTGGTTCTAATTAGGATACTGATTCAGACAAAACAATTCCAAACCATACCTTTTCAGTTCATTCATACAGACTTTGGGTCATGTTAACTTTGGTGTGATATATACACAATAAAGGTTTAATAAAATTAAAAACAGAAAAAAGTGTGTCACTGTTAGGGAGGAGAAACTGTGGTCAGTATTTAAAAAATATTGATTAAATAATATTTTTAAAAATGAAAAAAAATAAATTTCATAGACTAGTAAAAAATATCTACTCTCTTAGCAAGCACATATTTATATAAAGGGGAGTATGTACTCACCAACCCTGCCTTTGCCAGTAAGAGAGAGAAGTGTGTGTGTGTGTGTGTGTGTGTGTGTGTGTGTGTGTGTGTGTGTATGTGTGCAGGGTGACAAAAAACATAGTGTCTCCCACTCCTGGAAGACTACAGTCCTCCTTTAGGCCTAGCGGGAAAAAGGAAAACTACTTTCTCCAAGACAGACTCTGATGGCCAGTAGAGAAACCCTTTAATGTAGAAAGGGAAAAAGCCTGGGAATGGAGCTCAGTAAGCATCAAGTCTACACAGAATCAAAAGGGCCACCAAGGTAATTCGTAGAGAAAAAGAGGATTAAAGTGAGTTTGCTCAGTCAATACAAAGTAGTTAGCATTCATAACATGAAAATGTAACTATAAGATCAGAGTATTTTAGGTATGGTACTAATATATACTGTGATAAATGATCAATGAATGACTTAATTCAGAAAGATTCACATTAGAATTCTGAAGGACAAGAAGGCTCCCATCATGATACCCCCATGGGTAATCTATTGCTCCTGACATTTAAATGTCTGATGAGAAAGTTAAACTTAGGAATTGGTAACCCTGACTAATGTGAAGCAATTCAAAATATTTTGGTATTTCCTAAGTGCCACATATTGCAACTTACCCATACTTCAGTCTTCTGAATTACAAAAGAAAGAAAAACAAAGGTTCTTAAGTAAATATTTATTAATAGAAATAGAATTTACTATTTAGCAATTTTAAGGCACCTGATTGGTAAACAAATATAAGCCACAATTCAGAGAATAAGAATGCTAAAAATGTCTGTGGGTCAGTATGTGTATTCATCTTTCTCTGTTTCCCCTTGTCTCTCTCTGTCTCTGTCTCTCTGTCTTTCTGTCTCTGTGTCTCTCTGTGTATCTGTTTCATTTTAGGAGGGAATTAGAAGTTCATAATCACGCTCGGATATTTCTTTTGTTTTGTTAGGATACACACTTGTTGAAAGAAATTATTGTATCAACCTGAGAGCCTCTTCAGTTCTAACAAAGGCAGGCAGAGAAGATGTATCAGTTGAACATAAGACAGATGAAAACACATTCATTGTCAAAACAAAATACCAAAGGTACCATAGATAACCTTTAACATTGCCTTTGCCGTTTGAAGATCAGAGTGGTTTTTTTAGTCCATATGTCTAGGATGGAATTTGATGCGATTTTATTCAGCATATATTTAGTGGGAAATACTATAAAATATCAATTGACTAGAGAGAAAAAATAGAACTTTTTATAACCCAGAAAGGCAGAAAGGATTAAATTCTAAAAACAGAAAAACAAATATATTAGAAAAGATGCTGCATATTCAAGTTCAGAAGAGTGGGCAAGTTTAGAAAGGGTTAGCTGTGATGAACTGCAGTTCTAATAATACAACTTAACATTTTAATAGCCTTTAATAGTTTCTGAGGTTCTTTTACTGACCTTTTCTCATTGTTTCACATGGACTTTGCAAGACAGGTAGGAAGTGGATAAGTAACTTTTAAAAATGTCTTAAGACTATGGAACACTTAGAATGATGAATGCCCTTTTAGAATAAAACTAAAAGGCATGCAAGAAGAAAGAGTGTATTTTTAATCCTAGTTCTATTATTAATTAGCTACACAAACTAGAACTGATCAGGTGGTATCCTCATAAAGCCACAAGTTGGAGTTATAAATTCAGAAATAAAAGTTCTGAATGGATAGGTGGTAATAGGCTGTCTCTTTCCTAAAATGAAACTTAGGTATGGTAATACATTGGTCATTAAAGGAAGGCTTTTGAAATTTAATTAAACAGAACTGTAAGTTAAGTGTATGTACATGTGCATGTTTGTCTGTGATGCTTACATATGAGTATGTGAATATGTGTACCTGCAGAGGCCAAGTGAAGACCTTCAGGACCTTTGTGTATCAGTGCTCACCTTACTCCCTGAGATCGGGTCTCTTACTGAACTTGAAGCTTGCCCCTTTGGCTAGGCTGGCTGGCCAGTGAAATCTCAGGATCCACTTTTCTCTGTACCCAGTTCTGGGATTATTGGCATGAACAATTATTTCTGGCATTTTTATATTGTACTGGGGATTCAAATTAGGTCTTTCCATTTCAACAAGTATTCTTAATCATTGAACTGTCTCTCTAGCCACCTGAATGGAATTTTTAAAAAGTATTTGGAATTATTGGATAATTTAACAGTGAAAAACATTGCTTTGAGTCTTTTAAAAACAGACTCAGTAGCTGAGCTGTTGGTTAGGTCAACACCGGGAGTGACTTGCTCTAGAGATTTGGCTGTAGGTCCATACCAGATGTTTTTCCATACACACTATGGCCTAAGGCTTATCCAGCTTGACTGCAAAGGCAAGTTCCTAAATGTTACCTGACAAAACATATGAGGGAATCAACAAAAGGCAATCCCTATTGTTGTGAAAGAAAAACAAAGTTTGTGTTAAGTTGTCAAGTGAGTACAAAATACTCTGTGTCTGGAAGACTATACACTAGAATCAATTACCTGTTTTCTTCTAACATTCTTCATGTCATCCCCAGATTTTAAAAAAAATCTAATGCTTCCAACACTGATTTAGGACCTCTGTTATCAAACAAGATCCAGTAATAAGGATCAATTTACCCTATATTCAGAATTCATCAAATGTAATAAAACATACAATTATAGCTTATAGGACAATGGGAAAGATCTATGGAATGGAAGTCACCCATGAAAGATGTTATATGTCAGAAGGGGAAGCCTAATTTATTTACTTTTTATGTTACTACTGTGAGACTTTCTAGATCAGAGACCAAGGAAGAAAAACTAGGCAGGAAATAGAAATGATGTTTTAGAAGGACTAAGGCAATGAGAGAGAGAAAGGGAGAGGGAGAGAGAGAGACTATATTTAGATGAGGCTTGGTTAGTAGACTGATGAAGAAACTATGGAATATTTTAGAAATCGATAGAAAATATCAGGGTTAATAGTATCTAGCATCCATAAAGTACAGGAAGGAATAGCTACTTCCCATCAGCCAGTATGGAAATGTCATGATTCATGTGGCATTAGGAAGACAAACAGAGATCTTGCTCGGCCACTGGAAGTAATTATGTACAGAATGAGAGCTAATCTAATTCTGCTAAACCTTGAAATCTAATATTAAATAATAGTACATACTTTGGCAAAGGTGAAATGGAAATATAGTGTAAGATTCTTGTACTATATGTAAAGAGGTCTAATATTATTTGAAGATATGTGCTGATAAGCTAAAGATATATACTGTAAGGCTTAAAGCAACTACACAAATGACAAAACAGCCAGCTTTCTCTAAAACAGAGGTCCAACATTAGTCAAAGATGCAAGATGACAAGCTAAAGATGGATAGTATAAACCTTAAAGCAAGAAGTAAAACAAAACAACAAAACAAAACAGCACTAATATTTCAGCAGAAGGTGTAAAATGCATTCACAGAAGTACTTCATTTATTTAAAAGACAGAAAAGGATTCATGAGTAAACAAAGAACATATGGGATAAAGAGAAAGCATACAGCTTGATGGAAAAGAAATTTACATCTAACAATATCAATAAAAACTGAAAATATAAATGGTGTAAATATAGCCAATTAGAGGATTGTCAGATGAAATTTTAAAACAACAACATTCAATTATATGTAGCCCATAATATATGCACATTAATTATAAAGAGACAAAAAGTTTCGAGATAGCAAGATGGAAAAATTATAGCACAACTGTCTTATGATGGTTAGAGTGGCTACATCTAATTACTCATTGAAGAAGGGTCTGTTTAAACCCAATAGAACGATTGTTCTATGTCATATTCCTCCAAACTGTGACATTTTTCCCAGGAAGGAGGAGGAGGCTCAGCAGCTTCAGGTGGTAAACAGGAGGTAATGATAAAGGTCCTCTGACTTGGAAAGCATAGAAGCTTAAAAGATAGCTGTTCCCTGGTCTGGCTCCCCAAGGCCTGTTTGGCTCTGTGGAGGCCAGCTGTGGGAGACAGGAGCACAGCTTCCCTGGCCTGGTTCCCCAGGGGCTGTTCAGCACTGGGGAGGCCTGAAGCCACAAAACAATCCCACACCAGTTAAGAGTTATGGATAATAAAAAAGGTTATTTATAAAAAAAAGAAAAAGATAGCTGAACACCCCAACCAGAGGTATGAAAAAGGGAGTAAACACAAGCTGAAGGTAAAGACCCAGGAAGAGATGTTGGGGCTGTTGAACTTCATACCAGATGCAGAGAGAGGTCGAGAATTCCAGTTTTCTGGCGTCATCACCTGTGCTCATATGGGCTTTCTGGTGATGCAGCTGCTTTTGGGCTACCCCTGCCTATTACAAGTAACCCTCGTCTATAGTCCTGTTACTAACCTGAGTTAAAAAACAAAACAAAACTCATTGTTTCAGTACTTTGGACATTGGCAATCACTACTTTTGTCTGCTGTGGGCTCCCTTTATGGGAGGAGTAGATGCATGCTTGCATATGTGTGGTGTGTATTGCATCTCCCCAGGAAGAGTCTGGTACAAACAACAATGACTACAATTCAAACGACTGGGATGTTAAACGATGTTAAAACTTGAGGGATGACGCAGAGCAACAGGAAGTATAGTGAGCTATCTAACTTTTTTCCCCCAGAAAACAGTTCTCTGGTTTCCTAAGTTAATATATATCTGACATATATTTTGTTGCTGTTCTTTCCCTAGGCATTTTTCAAAGAGGAATGGAGTAAATATTTATAGCAAGTCTTTCACATGAATGTCCATTTCAGCCTTATTTGTAATAGTCCTGTGATGAGTTGTCATTGTTAACTTATCTGGGTTTGGATTCCCCTACATTCTGATTGTGCTTATCAGAGTTTTTCCAAGGGAAGATGTGGAAGGAAGACCCATTTTGAATGTGTCACCATCTCATGTCCTTTGGTCGTGTACTAAATGGAAAGGGAAAAGGGAGGTTGAGTACCAGCAGTCATCCCTTTCTGCTTCCTGTCGCCAAACCCTCCATATCACACTGTAAACCAAAAGAAGCCCTTCATTCCTTAAGTGGCTCTTCTTAGGTGTTTTGTCACAACACAGCAAAAAGGAACTAGGACAAGCTTGACTCTAGGAACAACTCAAAAGTCTACTACACAGTATCAGGAAAAAGAAACAGGTGTAAAACCCATACCAGAGACTGCTACTCAGCATTAAAAAGCAATTCACTGTTGCTATCGAGAACATGCTGAGTGAAATTCATGATAATTATGCTGGCTGAAAGAAAAGCCGAAAGTGTATGATGATATCTCATTCACATGAAACCAGGACATGTAAATTAATTTGCAATGTAAGAAAATTGATTAGCAATTGCCTGGAGGCCAGGGGAGGGTAGTATTTTGCTGTAGGTATGAGGAAACTTGGGGTAAAGGGTATATTCCCTAATTTGTTTTTTTTTTAGGAGAAAACCATTTTTAATTGAAAAAAAAATAAAGTAATACATCTCAAATAACACCATATTTAACAACATAAACTAAATTGTAAGGAGAAATAGCTTTCCTAACTGGTTCTGTGAAACTGATGCCTCAGCATATATTGCTACAACTTCTTTCCTTTATCCAAGAGCCACGGACTAAATAAAGTAGGGGATTTCCTCCTATGAATTAAATTACAAAGCCTATCTATCCCTGTTTTTAATTCACTGACAAAGAGAAGATAAAAGTTTTTTTTTTCCATAGTTAGGAGTTCCCCGAAGTGTGTGTGTGTGTGTGGGTAATTCTTATAAAAAAGTTATTAATATTTAACTCATCCACAAGACATAACAGGATTTCAAAATGGCCTCTAGTACAAGTTTCCATTTAAAGAAGTTTGCACATCCAAGGATGGTTTACGGACACAATGGCTAAATTAAACTTTATAAAAGTATCAAAGTTATTGCTTTAAGCTGGAAGAAGTGTGGACACAAGTCTCCTTTTAAAGAGTTCATTATATAGATGCTCCTAAAATTCCTGTATGTCAACTGAAAGTGCTAGAAAACACAGTAAACATCACATTCAAGAAATGACAGAAAAAAGGCATTAAGATGTATGGCTTTTGTGTGTGTGACTGTATTATTAAACATAAATAAAGTTATTACTGTTTAACTGAAAAAGGTTTTTACAAAATGCATGTCCAAAATTAACATTTTTATTAAATCAAGTTAAAAAATGTTTATTGTAGAAAAGTCAATGACGGTATTAAGAAAATCAAAATATACCTTTTTTTTTTACAATATATGTATATATTAGCAGCAAACTACTTCAGAGATTTTCTTTTGAGTTTAGTTATTTTAAAGAAAGCATAACAGTGTATGTTAGCAATGGAATGTCAGGAATTCACTCTTCACCCTATACTCTGTGACCTGGCCTCCTCTACAATACTTTACAGCAAAGACTAAGAACAAACTTAGTTTTGACTAAAGTGTAGTCAAACAGTAGCTGGTAAAGTCTCTCTTACTACATCACCTATGCATTATTTTCAAATATAACTAATGAGCACCATATAAAAATTTTTCAGGGATTGAATATAGGATTTATCTCATTTGATTAAAATTTTGTATGTTACCAAATTTTTTTAACAGTAAGCTATATTCCCTAATTTGAATATGCTAATGGTGATGATTTCTAGGACCTAAACATATTACTATCAAACTGTTGACTCTCGATGGCACTATATTAACTATTCTTCCAGACGACTATTTTAACAAGCAAAGGGGAAGCAATCCAATTTAAGTTTCCTTGGATGGTAACAAAATATATTCCATGTATTTTTTAAGCCTACACATTATTAGTTGCCAATAAAGATCTGGGACATCAGTGGACCATGTTTACCAAAGAGTAAAGGTAAAAAGATAAATGTGCTATGTGTCACTTCTAAATGGCTCTATGCTTTCTTACAAGATTTTTAGTGCTGGTGAGCAAATTAGTCCATAAATCTAGACATGA
This sequence comes from Ondatra zibethicus, assembly GCA_004026605.1. Classification (NCBI taxonomy): domain Eukaryota; kingdom Metazoa; phylum Chordata; class Mammalia; order Rodentia; family Cricetidae; genus Ondatra; species Ondatra zibethicus. The sequence continues at coordinate 34,497 of PVIU01010574.1, read as the reverse complement.
GTATGACGTTTTCCAGGCACAACCTTATTCTTCATTCCCCCCACTTTATAACTTTCTATGTAATTTTGCAGTGCTAAATAGCATTTTTATTACATTTATTTGTCTGTGTGTCTGTACGTGCACAAATGCTTGTGTGTGAAGGACAGGGGACAAGTTGGGTCAACTGTTGGGTCCCAGGCCTTGAACTAAGGTATCACTCCTGGGAGCAGATATCTTTACCTGCTGACCTCAGTAGCCCAGAATTTTTACTTAGTTTCATGCATGTACACATTTGTCAAATATTTTTGGATCCTTATTATACTAAAGAAAAATGTTTTATGTCAATAAACTTAACCATGTAGGCTTCTGCCTTCACAGAGCTTACATTCAGATTGGGAAGATAGAGTTTCATTTCATCAGAAAACAAATGTATAGAAATAGATTTTCATAAATGCTGTGGAGAAAGCAATCAGGATGCTATCTGTCATAATGGAAGGAAGTCTTCCTTGGATGTGACTTAATTATACATTAGATCTGCAGTTCATTACTTCAAATGATCCCTAGTTATTAAATTTACAAATAGGGATTATACTATTCTATTTGTCTTGTTAGCCCTAAGCTTCAGGCCATATGAAATAGAAGTTGCGAAGGAATATGCAAGAAACACAGTTAACTTATCTTCATTCTATAGGCTATGGTTTGATGGCTGCTTTCTGGCAAGGTTTTATGCTCACCTGTTCCTGCTTTCCACTCTCACCCCAAAATCTCTCTCTCTCTCTCTCTCTCTCTCTCTCTCTCTCTCTCTCTCTGTCTGTGTGTGTGTCTCTGTCTCTCTCTCTCTCACTTTTTCTCAGTCTTACTTTTTTGTTCTCTTGCTTTCATCCTTACTGTATGATCTAGTACTATGCTCCATTTTCTTTCAATACACTTATTAAAATTCATAATGATTATAGGAGGGATTAAAAGAATTAATGTCTGCTTTTTCCACCAAAGTTTAACCTCTATGAGGATTTTTCTGGCACTATCCATATATACACTTTGGCAAAAGAGTAAATAGCAGATAAAATGCATTGACTGGATCACTAAATGAAGGGCTATTCATTTAAGAAAGAACAGAATCATTAAATTCAACTGAGCCTACAGACAGTGGTTGTGCTTTTAAATCTGTGACCTATTGAGTCTCTGGGTTATGCAGAATATTTCCAAGATAATGTGCTGAGATTCACATAATAGTCCTATTGCTTTAATGCTCTTTCTTTCCACTCCAGTTCCTAAGCTGGATCCCAGAATATTGTATGAACTAAGCAAACATTCTGGCACTGAGTCATCTCTCCAGCCCCTCCTCTGCTTGTTATACAGCTAATTCTTCAGAAGGTAACAAATATAAGTTTATATTATAAATTACAAGGAAGTATTGCCTTGTCAACCCATAACTGTTAAGTTTCAAACCCAGGACAGATGGCTGAGGTGCCAATTTAACATATCAAAATGGACTTGTCCAACAGGTTCTCCCAGCATCCCTCAGGCTCTACCTGTTACAGGGTATGGCTGGCATACCCCACCCTCTACCCTGAAATCTCCAGCCCAAGGGTCGGGCCGCCTTTCACTCAGAGGCCCTGCCCTATATAATCCAGCCATTTTGGTTACCTGCCCTTTTTGTACCTTTGACCTGCTGGCTGCTACATCTGGTTCCCTTCTCTCCCCTCTCTCCTCCCGTCTTCCCACACATGGCCCGGCTCAGGCTGGCCTCTCCCAGTTGTCCCTGCCTATATCTACACTCTTGATTTTATCTGCAGTAAACTCTCTCCTCCACCATAACTAGGTATAGTCCTTTACTTTTTCTTCCTTGTTTTTTTCCACACAATAACCATATTAGCCATGCAGCACTGTTACTAGTTTTGACAGGCTCACCAGCCGAATTCCCTGCATTCATATCCTGGCTCTTCTACTTATGGAGTTTGAGAAGTTACCATGTTTCTCAATTCTAAAATCAGGATCAGAACAGTAGGCACACCATAGACTCATCATGAGACATAGGGACACTAGCATAAGTAAAAGTGCTCAGATGAGAAAGGGACTTGCCGTAGTGCTTGGTATTTGTTCATTACTAATTTCAATAATGCATAATATTAGCAACAACTTTTTCTAATTTATAATGTGATAATTCATTGGCCAAATGAGCATGACTGTTTAAAAGCTCTCTTTCTAATATAATAATAATTTTCTAATTCATTTTATTACTATCTTGTAGTGTATTGTTAGTACCTTACTAAATTGATACATGAAGCAATAAATAGGATGATTTATGCCATAAAATCATTATTTTAAGGTCATTGTAGAATATATAAAAATAAAGAAGTAGTATCAATTATAATAATTGGGAATCCACTTTGTGGCATTTATCTTCCAAAATAGCACTTCTGAATTTTGCAAGCTTCTCTCTATCCTCCCAACAGAGTTGCCTTTAACATGCAGCTATTCATGTGGCCTGAAAAAGGCCCCTTTCTACTTTCCCTAGGAATGTGCAGTGGAGGCGGAGGCGGGGGTGTCTTGCTAGTGGAAATGTGAGAACAGCAGCTCTTTGAATGTTGGCCATGACGTAGCATGGGAACTGGGAGCAGCTGCTGGTGGAGTGTTTCACACACAGCAGGGCAGTGGGAATGGGAAAAGCAATGAGGAAAACAACCAGGGCAAACAAATGCAGAAGAAAGGGCAGCTGGGGTCAAACTCCAGGACAGAAAAGGTCAGACTGCAGAGAGAAGGACACAAAGAATAAAGCAATGAGAAATTAAAGTCAAGGGCAAGCATCAGCTAGGAAACAAGTGACAGATAGGAACACTATTGAAAGTTTATATACTCAGAAATACAGCCCCATATGTATATATACATATATATATATGTGTGTGTGTGTGTGTGTATGTATATATAAAAGTTTTAAGAAGGAATTTAAGACATCAGGAATGTAAAACATGAATGCATAAGGAAATGAATTTGCTGTGTAAATATATTTAATAGGAAGATATTTTACTTAAAATAATAACAGAATACTTACTACTGTAATCACTAATTTCAGAATTAGCAAAATGAATTCTTGATTAAAATAAATTAGACATTAAATAGTATGCATAAAGATCTAAGTCATCAAGTGTTCTAACACTCCATAATGATTCAGGTTCACATTACAAAATTTCTGAAAAAACAAATCTGCCTTTCATTCTCTACAGCTCCATGAAGATTTCTTTGATTGCCGATGTCAATTTTTCTCATCTGTCCTTCATGTAATTTAATTTTTTTTGACACACTTCTTGCTACAACATTCATTTTTGGCCCTAAAGTCTCACACATCTCAAGGCTTTAAAGACAATACAGAGAATGAAGTTGAAAATCGGGTCTTCTTTTAGCACACGTAGGGAATATTTTGGAACTTATGTGCCACGTTACTTTTGAGGATAGCTGACCAATTTCAATAGCGGGTTCCTCTTGAATAAAGTACAGTGCTTGTAAAAGCCTTAGGAAACATGTGTTCTGAAGCTTGACCATGCACCTTGACCTCGGCATGTCACTCTCCTAAACGTTCAGATTTACACCCTTCTTTCGCTCTTTAAAGGGTCTTGTTCAAATCCTCCTGTTTTTTATTCTTTAACAAAGTTGAGGTCAAGCATAAAGGACTGTTCTCTCTTTACTGAACAGATGTTTTCCTAGAACTTAATTGTCCTTTTTTTCATGGGTCATTCTGCTCTTAATACCAACAAATCCTTCCTGACCTAACCTTTTCGAAAACACATTCTTCTGTCTTCTTTGTTCATTTCCTTTACTGTCAACATTTTTAAAACTGTGAGTAGGCACACCAGGCTAGCCTCTGCAATGAAAATCATTTAAAAGAGCAAACTATCAGTTAGAATGTATTGGGGTTATTTTTCTTACATATTGTTTCAATAGTTGAGGTGGAAGGGTAGCTTTCATTTTTTTTTAACCATGAAAATCCTTTGCTAACATTCTTAAGACAGCAGGATCATCACATTACAGAAGTATCATTTAGCATCTTTAAATAGAGAAAGAGCGACAAGCTGCTTAAAATTTGTGTTAGTAACACAAGTGCTTCTTCATAAAGAGTGGTATATGAGTAAGACAATTTTATATTCAAGATACAGGCACCACTTGATGTCAAAATACATTTTTATGCTTCTCTGTAAAATTATATAATCCATAGTTTGAGAGGGATTTTGCTATCCATAGTCACAGAGAAACAGTATCTCCCGAAAGCCTCAGAGAAATACAGAATCACGGAGTTCTTGGAAGATCAACTGCCTCTCTGGTGGGTGTTCTCATTATTTCTCTAGGTGACTTTTAGCCCTGCTAGTGAAACAGACAATTGGTGGTTTTCACAGGAAAGCTCTGACTTCTCACTTGGGACTACTGAGTAACCACAATCAGGAATGAAATCCCAGCAACAGTAATTTCATTTTGTAGCTTTTTGTCTCCTTTGGCTCAAAGCACAAAAGTGGGTTTTATTAATTACTTTTCTATTCCTGTGATAAAACACCATGGTCTAGACAACTTACAGAAGAGTTTATTTGTGTTCATGATACCAGGGGAAGAATCCATAAGAGGGGTAGGTCATGGCAGCAGGTGTCTGGAGCAAGAAGATTCACATCTCCAACTGCTAACAAAAAACAGTCAGTGAACTGGAAATGAGTTGAATTTATGAACTCTCAAAACCAGCGGCATACTTCCTCTAGCAATGGTGAACCTCTCCATATCCTCTCTAAACTGTATCACCAACTGGGGACCAAGTGTTCAGACCCCTGAGCCTATGGGGGAGATTTTTCATTCAAACATTAACATATTGTTAAGTCAGGACCATAACCCCAGCCCCTGGCATCCATAACAGCCCCCCTGGCCTGGGAGTTGCATTGGTCTGGACTCCAAATCCCAGCATGCCAGGTCTTGACCCCTTCCCGGAGGGTCAGGGGGTCAGGATCACTCCCACAGGGTATTTAAGTGGTCTCCCATTGGAAGAACACGTGGTTCCAGGTTTGCATGTGCTCCCTGCTTTTCTGTTTCCCCTGCCATGCTCTCTGTCACCTGAGAGCGCCGCTGCATTTAATTCGGTTTAATCTGACCTAATTGGATTTCTTTGCACCGGTGGAGCCGCCCGTGTTAGGATTTTTTCCTAACAATTATTAGTAACCTTTCCAGATGAGTCTCCTCACATTTCCAGAACACTAGAACCTCAGAGGACATAACTTCTTCTCCACTTCTGAAAAAGATATAATTATCTCTTGCAAACCATCTATTCCCCCAAGAACTTTTCCAAATAAATTTGCAAGAAGGACTTTTTTTTTTTTGATATCTTCTAGGACCAAAGAAGAGACAATGATGGATGGAATTACACTTTAACCAGACTGGCTTAATTGTGCATACTTCTTATTCTCTATTGAAATTTAAAACTCCTGTACCCAGAAGAAGGACTGAGGGTCACCGTATCCTTATATTTGTTCTTCTTCCAAATGTAGTCACACTGAAACAAAAATTCACCATTCCTTTTCTCTTTCGTACGGGTCTGGATATTAAGCCTGGCTTATTGAGACTGCTGAAGTGTAAACGTTTCCTCTAAAACTTCTATTTACCCAGGTTGTGAAAACTATTTTGTAGACCAGTGTTGTCCACTGCAAAGAGAGTGAAGGCTACATAAGTAATATTAAATGTTCTAATAAGCACATGTAAAATGTCAAAGGAAACAATATTGTCAATTATTCTGTTTGACATGGCGTACAGACTCCATCTTAAAGAAAAATATCCAAATTTGAATAATCATAAAGAATAAATGAGGTGAATACTTTATGACAAAATTTATTTAACTAAGTATATAAAATATTCTCAGTTCTACATGTAATAAGACAAAATACATTTTAGAAATTTCAATTTTTGTACAAAGTCCTTGAAGATTTAATGTGTGTTACACTGTAACATGTCTCTACGTGACCTGGATGAATTCAAGGTACCAAGAGCTTGATGTGCTACCACATTGGAAAACGTAGTTTAGACAGTGCAGTGTGAAATAGAGTGAATATAAACTCATTCAGTCGCAGATAATGTTGCTTGTACTTTATTAAAAGATTCCCTGTGTTCTTCAAGTTTCTCTTTACTTTCCTCCTCCAGTCCAAAGGAAAGTTAAGTGCCTGGTCTCCGTGGTTCCATGGTACTGCAACTTCTATAGCACAGAACTTTCTCCCTGATACTATGCTTTACTTCTCTAGTTAGAGTTGAAATGCTCAAGGTGTCAAACATTTTGAAGACATACATTTATTTTCACATTTTAAGCTTGACTACCTGACATGGGCTAAGTGTAGGCTAAGTGGTTCTCAAAGTACGGTCCCTGGAACAGCAAGATCAACTTCATTTGGGAATTTGTTAGGAATACCGAATCTTGAATTCCACCAAAGTCCTAGTCAATTCAAAACTTTGGATGAAGGGACCGAGCAAATTGTTTTAATTAGCCTTCCGAGTAATTATGATGCTCACTAAATTTTGAGAACCACGGATACAGAAAAATATATTTCCATGGAGAATACTCTCATACTGCGTTCTCTGGTTCAATCTTAAATCATTTTAAGTGTTGTTAAAGAATTAAATCAAAGAAGAATATGCTAGGTAGATATAGCAGTAGAATCGCTCCTTGGCGATGCTGAAGTGAGGAGGTTGGGCATCCTCTGTTTAAGTTCAAAGCAATAGGGCCTGTGTTATTAGCAAGAGCAGATGGTGCAGCTCATCTAGGCTTTCTGCTTAGAAAAGACTCCACAATGCAGACGAATTAGTATAGAATTATTACAGAAAAGTGTGAGGAAAATGTTAAGATCTGCCAACATATTCATATGTGCTTAGGAAATCTATGTCACCCAAAATAAGCATACATTTTGGTTAGTTTTATTCTTTTGAGTTGTGTTTGTGAGTTTGTGTGTGTGACTTATGTGCACATATGTACATGTTTTGGGGGTCCATGTGGATATTTGAGTGACATAACACACCACACATCTAGAGATATAGAGTCCAATCTTGGGGTGTCAGACATGATCTTCCACTTTGTTTGAGACAAGATCTTTTGGGTTTTGCCCCTAGGTATATCAGGCTTGCTGGCCTGCCACTTTCTGCACATGCCTTTGTTTCCTGTCTTGTCTTAGAAGAGCTGGAATTTCAGATAATTGCTATCGTGTCAGGGTCTAGGTATCAGAATTCATGTTGTCACATCCACACAGAAAGCAAAAACATCCACTGACCTATTTCCCCAGCCTGGTTTTCATTTTTGAAATTTCAATGATTTGTTTAGTTTCGCTGAACAAATGAAGCCACTCGAGTATTTCTGCATGTTTATGGCATGGAGAAGTTGAGAGACAATGGACTATCCTGGGAGAGTAACAGAACACACATTTATAATATTGTTTTTGTATGGCATATGTATGAAAGGACTTTTTGGTCTGTTATCGACCAAATAGGATTATTACCGTGACTCCTCAGTATATATTATGCTTACTCGCAGGTAATCCAATGAAAGGAAATGAAATAATGAAAGCAGGCATAGATATGCATGATGTGAGTGCCTAGAATGTGCCTAGAACATGACTACAGTGGTGTGCAGGAGGAGAACAAGTATATATGTGTGTTATCAGAGGAATGTGAACAAATCTTTTAAAATATACACCATTACTGGCATGGTTCTTTAACATGTTGAAAGAATTTTGTGCCTAGAAATGCCTTAATAATATTTAATTTAAGATGTTTTCACAGTCTATAATACCTTATGGTTAATATAGCATGTATTCTTTATGTAACAGTGTATTTTCATCATTTTGTTGTCATGCATGGATTTATTCATGAGTGCAGAGATTGTAGACTACCATGATGAATAAGGAAAATGGCCATGCCACTCAATGTCTGCGCATTACTTCAAAACTGAAAAGGGTTCTTGTTTTAACTTTCTTTCCTTTTGATTTTTGATACTCATTTGTACTTGACTAAATATGAGGACTGGTTATACTTTAAGAGTTGACTTATTAATATTACTTCGATTAGATTTTAATGTAGTTGCTAAGTTGTGAAGGCAATAAGGAATTGCTTGCTTTCAAATTTTAGATTTGAAAGAAGTGTGATTTTGAAGGGTACACAGAACTGGTTTTAATCCATTGGTTTGTTAAAAGCAGCTTTCAAAGTTATTGTATCCAAGAATTATTTTAAAAAGAGGGTAGGTTTGGAAAAATCAATCATTTCACACCTTTATTGTCCAAAACAGATTTAAAGTATGACTTGGTTAATCTTAAATTTAATGGGCCTTAAAGGCAAGGACATATGACAGGACAATTCTGAGGTTCTGATTCAGATCTTGTGACACTTTACACTGGATGTGGCTGCAGTTGTTAGGTTTCTAGGTCTCAGTTTCCTTACTTATGAAGGTGAATAATCATAACCTGTACTTATAATACAGAAAGAAGAATGCTGCAAGGACTGTGAAGATGTATCTGAGGATGCTTAATAAAGCAACAACTTCAACACCCTGAGAATGGTCCACGTAGTAACATCCATACCAATGCACACTGAGAGGGAGGACACAGGATTTCATGCCAACAGAAAAATCTGAAACAAGGAAACGGATGTCTTCTACTTCCATTTCTGGCTTCAAAATAAATTTGGAAGCCTCTCTATTCACTATTTCTATGTCGAGGTAAATTGTGACTAGATCTTATCCTGCTATTGATGGTCACACTTGTCTGTCTTATATGTCTCAACCATTTTCACTGATCTTATATACACTTAACACACAAGTATGGCTTTCTTTTTGAAGCAAAATGAATTTGTCAAGTAACTAAACCCAGGATAGTCTGATGTCAAGAAAGGTAAAGTCAGACAGCATGTAACTCTGCTTCTTCTCTTGCATTGCTTTTCTCAAATTTAGGACTGCTTTCCTTTTCTCACATCTAAATATATCTTTCTACTACTTCGGCTGTGTTGTCACCTTTTCTTTGTCTTACCAGAAAGAAATGTGAACTTGTACCTAGTTTTAATGTAATATTTGTCAACAGATAAAGCACCATAAGTGATTAAATTCTTTATTTTGTGTACTTACGCTGCAATCATGACAGTAATGCAAGCTTTACAGCACAGAAGCTAGCTAATGCCCTAATTTTACATGCATTCTTTTAAATGTAGAATATACATAATATAACTGAGTTCTTCATTCCATAAATGAAAGCAATCTTTTGATATCAATATCCACTTTTGCAATGTGCAGTTTTATTTCATTTTTTATTTTTTGAAATTTTAATATAATTATATAATTTTCTCCTTCCATCTCTCCAACCCTTCCAATTCATTTTATTCCCAACTTGTCTTCTCAAAATTTATGTCCTCTTTTAAAATTGTTGCCCACACATACACACAGCACACACACATACTAAATATTAATGCAATTTCCTCAGTCCCCCTAATATTACTTTATATGTATATGATCTCAGGGCTGAGGACTTGATATTGGATAACCAACTGAGGAATCTTCTTTGAGGAAGACCATTTCTCCTGTTCTCAGAAGACATTTTGGATATAAGACTTGGAGAACCTGAATTGTAACTGATCTGAAACTTCCTGCACCCTGAGGACAAGATTTCATGACACCAAATTTTTCCACGCAAACTTCCAAAGGAACCAACAGTACCACTCAGCTATGGCACCGATGAGCAACAGCAATGAAGAGTGACACACTTCCTGGCAATAACCAACAGAGATTAGGCTTCCTCCAAATGTCAGAGAGACTAGACTCATGAAGTTTCATTAACCTGGATAGTTAGCTTTATTTGCCTTGTTCCCTTTCTGAAAAATGACTCACTGTTAAAACTAGCTAGGATTATGTACAGAGTGGTTAGAATAATGGTCAAAGTAAATAAAGTATGTGATTGACTTCACTAAGTTTCTTTTAAACTGAAATCAAGGGCTCATCATCTTTATGCTAAAAAAAACTTTCTAAGGATATCTTTAAGGTAATTGCTCAAAAATAAAGAAATTAAATTTTCAACTTATAAGAGAAGCACTAGCCAAATATTGACTAAATTATTTAATATGAGAAGTCTACGTATATATGGCCAGATAAAAGGTTTAGAGTTATGGAAGAAGTATTGCAATTGCAACTAGCCACATATATGTTATGATATGAATAAAAGAAGCATCATCATTGGTTCTAAACTAAATTTTATCATGTATACTCTCTTCCTGATATCCAGATAAAGGACCATAGAAATGAACTGGATGTAGCCTTAGACAAACTGTAATGTTTAATTTCAAAAATAAGAATTATAGTTTAGAGATGCTCACATATTAACCCACTGAAGACTGCACAATTGTTTGCCATAGCCCACCATCTCCTGCCATATATTTGCATGTAATTGCAATCAAGTCCTTGTGCAAGAATTAAAACATTAATACTTTCTCATGTTTTACAAATAAACAAATAATATAACTATACTGGATCATAAAGTCTTTTTTTGTGGTGCTGTGGCTATAACTCAGGACATTCTGGATAAGCATTCTACCACTTATTTACATTCTCAAACTCACATAGCATTGATTATTTGTTTGCTTTTAATTTTTGAGACAGGAGTCTCAGCATGTCGCTCTGGCTGTCCAGAAAAATCACAATGTATATCAGACTGGCCTGGAACTCACAGAGACCTCTGCCTCTCAAATGCTAGGATTAAAGGGTACATGTAGCATTGATTCACAAGAGTTTTTCCTATCGTCCATAGTCTTTTGACCTCAGTCATAAATTTGCATGTAGCTGCCACAAATTCTGTACTACTTTCTGAAACATAAATGTAGCACTCAACATTTTACAAGGAAGTTGGAAATTTATTCTAAGAGTGATTGAGTAGAACAAATTTGACTATTGGTTGCCTTTGGTCACTCATTAATTTAATTATATATGCCTTAAATGAAAGATATTTGAAGGATGAAAGTGATAAGATTTTGATAGTACTGAGCTACCATGGAGCCAATGGACATATAGAGGCACAGAGTCGTCTACTGGTATTGTTTCACCTTAGTCAAATCCACAGATAACAATCTACGACACGAACATTTCAAGATTATTCATCATACAAGAATTAAATTATATAAGATCTCAAGGGGTCTGGAATTTGAAACTTGTTTTCTAATAACTATCTAGTAATTCTCCAACTGGACTTTCAATCACACTCTCAAATAGACCATTGGTGACAGAATAACCTGGCTTATCATTTTTCCTTATTAAAACTTTGAGACCAAATTCTTTCAAACCTAGTTTTCTTTCTAGTGTCAGGAGTATACAATCTGTATTCTATAAAATTGGAAAAGAAAAAAATGAGTCTCTAATTTTATGACTAAACAAGTTTTATAGTTTGGAGGCATAACACAATGTCTTTGTAGAGGAAATACACACTACCACTATATCCTTTCTATGTTCCTATTGTAAGACAAATGCTATTCTAAGAACTATGTGAATCAGCTCATTCAACATTATTGTAACTGTGTTAGAAATGAAGGTACTGACAACCATAGAGGTTAAATGGCACAAAGGACACACAGCTAATTAAACAGATTCCCAAATCTATGCAGTATCATCATAGTAATGACTGTAATAACACTGAGAACGTATAGGGTACTGTAGTCCAAGTACTGTTCCAATGACTTATTATTATACTTATCACTGTGACTTATTTATCCTAACAAAAAAATACCAATGTAGAAACTTATATTATCTTGTCTTTTAGAGGAAAGACTAAAGCACAGAAAGAGTCACTAAACTGTCTAAGATGCCACAGCAAGTAAATGACACCTGGGACACATACCTATTCCCTATATTTACTCTACAAACCTATAAAAAACTTACTTCTATGTGTGGATTGATGATAGTGATACTTGTTCGTAAGACAACTTTATACCATACTATGACTCTTGTTTCAGTTAGAATTGCAAAGGAAAGGACATTTTCAGAATTCTAGTAATAACCAGCACAAATGAATTGTCTACTAGCAATTCAGTGCCTCCATTGTGGTTCACCACTGTCATTCATGCTATTACAAGCCATACTGAACTCCAGTTCTCGGACATATTCGAAATTGGTTTAGTAACATTAGAACTTATCAAGCAATACAAAGCATCTTGTTATTATGAAGATCAAATAAATACTCTTTTGAAACAGGTTCTTGCTATATAGCCATGGCTAGCCTGGAACTTGCTATGTACAACAGGCTGGCCAGAAATTCACAGAGATTTGCCTGGTTCCACCTCGAAGTGCTGAAATTAAGAGCATACATCATTATGCATGGAAAAGTGAGTAACCTTTGTTGGTCCTTACAAACAAATTTTACGTATATCTCATTATCCTATCCCGAGGAGGTCAGAGCATGCCTACCTGCAGAAGTTTCCACCGGGTGTTCAGATCTTCCAGAGTGCTGAGGTTATAAGGTGAGAGCTGAATGCCCAAAGTGGTAAGCTGGCGAGCAAGGCCATTGACATGATTGACATTCTCTTTAAGAGGTGCAATTTCTCCCCGAAGTATCTATGAATTAGAAGATAAAAAAATTAAATCAAAGAATTCTAGACATCTTGGAACTGTAAGACATCTTACTCTGTTTGGGGTGTAATGTCAGTGGTGTTCATTCTGCAATCTGAAAGTGTTCATATGTTAAAAAGCTAAAAATAATATCACTAGTGTATGCTCTCTGGCAATATTAGGGGATTGGCCTGTTTGAAATGTGAGTTTTGAAATTAGTGCCTGTGGTGCTTTGGATGAGAATGGCTCCCAGACTCATACATTTGAACGCTTGGCCCTCAGTTGGTGGAACTGTTTGAGGCAGATTAGGAGGTCATGTTGGAGAAGGTGTGTCAATGGGGTTGGGCTCTGCGGTTTCCAAAGACCATTCCATTCCCAGTTTGCTCTCTCTGCCTCTTGTTTGCAGATGGGATGCAAGCTCTCAGCTACTGTTCCAGGACTATACCTTCCTGCTGCCATGCGACCAGCCATGATGGTCATAGGCTTGCCCTCAGAAACTTTAAGCACCCAATAAACTACTTCTTCTGGAAGTTGCTCTTGGTCATGACATTTTGTTGCAGCAATAAATTGCAGCCAAGACAGTGCCCCTTTCAAAGAGACCTCAGAGATGAAGCTAGCCCCTTTGATTATGTGAGGAAGTAGCAAAAGACAGTAGTTATAAGGAATAGACACCAGACATATTTGCTAGTCACTTAAACTTGGACTTCTTACCCTCAAATCTGACAGAACTAGATTTCTGTCGTGTGTAATCACTCATTTATGGTATTTTCTTCTTTAGTAGAAGCCCAAATAGGCTATCACACTATGTTGTATTAGTGTTACAACATCGTGTACCAAGGAACACGATGCTGTGATAACCCTCACCCACACATACATTAATCTTTTTCCTACACAACAACCCTATGAGACTGGTACTTGAAGCATTCTCATTTTACCTTTGAGAAACTAAACTTGCAGGTCTTAAATTGTGCCGAAATTCTATGGGTAAAAATGTTGTAACCTGGGATACATATTTGGATTTGTTTACTTCAGAGTGTATATTCTTAATCACCACATTATGTAACTCGACAAAAAATCTGAAATGACAACATAACATGACAAATAGAATGCTGCTAGATTCTAAATCTTATGTTTCAAACAGTAAGGGATTCTTTTCTTTTTACAATGAGAAGATAAACTAAATCATGCAAGTACATTCATCCTTTGTACCTACTACATAATAAATACTTTTATTTAGGGTGGAGGGTATTTTGTCAGCCTAGGATGACTTCCTGCTCTCTTGGTATTTTAGTCCTTGTCTCAGAGACTTTGGAAGGCTCCCATGGGGATTTTGGCTGTTTCTGAAGTTTGAAAGCAGGCGTCTCTGATGTGATGCATTATGAGGATCTATTGAACAGAACACTATGCAGATATGCAGAGTAGAATATCATGCATCATAGCTACCCTATCGAGTTGGCATTTATGGATCTTTAACATGATGCATGACAACCAAATGTTCCAACGAATGACATCTAAGGGACAAACTCCCTCACTTAGGAGAACAGTTTATGTAATGTAATGTCTGTTCACAAGGACAGCATCACTGAGTTGACTCTCTATTGGACTTGCTTGACCTGGGAGGTATTATTTCCCTGTCTGGTGTTCACTGTTTTTGTATAAAAACATTGTTTGTAATACCCACATCTATAGCCCTTATATTTCTTTTGATTTCAAATGGAAGCTGGTCTGTACATTCGAAACAAGGATAGCATTATCCTCAAATCAACCTGAATACCTGACAACTAACATATACCATTTACAGAGAATATAAGACTCTTAAATTTTTCTCAAATGAAATATAGCAAGATAATCACTAATATTTTTAGCAGAGAGAATGTAGATTTATTCAGGAAAAATAAAAAAGAACTCCCAAGAGGGAGAGGGTCACCAACAGAGGAATAATTTGAACTTAGCGTTTTAGGTTTAGGACAGTGTCTTCCTATAAATCAAGCTGGCCTAAATTGCAAAGCAACCTTCTTGCCTTATCCTACAAAGCAGGACTTACAGTTTTAATATTTTTCAGACAGAGTCTCAGTATATAACCCTGGCTATCCTGGAAGTCAATATGCAGACTGGACTGATTTTAAACTCACACAGATTCACCTGCTCCTGTCTTCCAAGCATTAAGATTAAAGTGTGTGCCACCATACCCAGCCCCTTCAGCTTTTAAAAGTGGCCATTAAAATATACTAAAAACACGATTTCCTGTGGAGAGGTGAAAGTCTTAGTCTATTAGTGATTATTTTAACACCTGAAGAACAGGATAACCTGTACTGAAATGTATACTTTAACAGGGGAATGTTTGTTATTTACTATATAAAAATATAAAAACTTCTGCAATATACACATTTTTACTCATTGTATTGGTGGAATGACATTGGAATCACACTGAAATTGCAGCAGTTCCTAGTAAAAATTATTCCATTTCCTTATGAAGAAATACATCGTTTAAAAGAATATGCACTAAGTGCCCAGGTAGAAGGCTATTAGCTCCTTTATATGGATATTTGTGTCTCTCAGAGGGAATGATTCATACTTATTTTGTTTTCTGCAATGTAAAGGTTAGAAAACAGACTTCTGATAGTTTTTTATTCTGGATAAGGATGAAGATGGTTACGAAGTGCAACCAGGTCCTTTTAGATTATCACAGAAATTTCTAGTAATCACAGATAAACATGTGAGGGTGAATGGGAAAGAGGAAGCACTGTTGAAATCGCAAGGTGCCAGCATGTCAATTTGTATGAAATAGTGAGGTGTTCAGTTTCTAAGTTATGTCATGCTTAGATTTCAGTTTTGATATGAAGTAGGCATGTTCCAATGTGTTGATTCTAATAATTTAATTTTTACTTTCTCTCTTCAAACCCTAGGAACAATAAATACTGAATCGTTTGAAGGTAAAAAGAAGGAAAAATTAAGCTCCAGTACTCTTTCCCCTTTCCTTTTCCTTTTACAATAGTCCTCTTTCCTTCTGTAAACTCTACAACGTCTTAGGATGATGTGGTATCATTTTGCTTCCTTTTCTGTACCAATGATAACTGACGATCCCTAAAGTGATCTACAAATAAGTAAAAATGATTGCAGTGCCTGTGTGTGGCTATCTCTTCTCCTCTCATTAGTTCAGATGTTAGTTGCTTGATCATTTCAGCTATCTTTTGTATGCATGTCTACAAACCTGATCTCATCAATATTATACTCATCATTTAATTAGCAATTTCCAAAATCAAAGAAGCATTCATTTTAAGAGGAAAAAAGGCTACTGTCGCTTGAGAAGGGGGCTAAGCACCTTTGCAAGCTTGCTTCACAAAGAAAAAATAAAAGTAAACATTGTCAAGTAGGTAAATGTAGATGAGGCTCCAGTCAAAAAGTAGGGAAGCAACTCTAAGAATTTAGAAGTCGGAGATCGGAATGCTCCCCATGTTTTCTGATGCATTCCTGCTACCCTAAAGAAACCAGACCTGGAAATCAAACAGAATGCATTATCAGTGGGCCTTATGGAGGCCTCCAGTCGGTGGATGTCCGCTCAAAGAGTCTTCACGCACAAGCAAGACACGTGTGACCATTTAAATTTAAAAAGTTTAAGTGAAGATTTTATTCTGATCCGTATTTAACTATACTTTTGTATTAACTGCTCAACTATAGTTGTTAATTGAATCAGAGGAGGGAACAGCTACTATAGATTATTTACTAATAGTAAATTTCTCTAATTGTTATTATTATTAGGCTTGGCAGTAAGTCTATTTATCAGCTGAAACATCTCACCAATCTCACAGAAGCTTTTAAAATGTCTTTTTATCCACTATTTATTATTATTATTATTATTATTATTATTATTATTATTATTATTATTGAGGCAGGATATTCCTGTGTATTTCAGGCTAGCCTAGAAATAGCCCATGTTGGTGTAGCCCATAATTCCTCTTCCTTAGCATCTTGAATGCTGAAAATTTTGACAGGAAGAGGTCCGTTGATCAGGTGGCAGTCAAGGAGATGCCTTTGGCTTCTGCCTCCTTGAATTCCCTGTCATGATGGAATGTACCATGGACCTGTGAACCGAAAAGAAATCTTTCCTCCTTTTTTCGGGGTATTTTGTCATGGCAACAGGAAAAGGGACTAATTCCACTAGGTAAAGTGTGAATGCAGGTGCTACATCATTTAAAGAGATCTGACATTGAGTTTGAATATACTTCAACTATTAGGTATTTTATTATTATACACATAAATTTATGCTTAAATTATTAAATAATGCCCATAAAATGTCAAAAAGCACAGTTAACTCTGAGCAGAATGATGTATTATGTGCCTTCCACTAGGTTTTATTCTGGTTTGGAACTAGTAAGTGAGAAAATGTTGAAGGGAGCCATTAGACTCTGGGTTTCTTTGAATCACTTTAACATCTGGAATATGCTTTCCATGAAAGAGCAAACCAACAATAGAACTTTCACTTCATTAAATGTTTAATTATAAATACAAAATTGCTGATTTAGAATGATATAAGTTTGATATGTCAAGTTATTCTTTTTAAAAAGTTAAATTACCTGTCATATCTTTGTTTATTTTTAAGTAGTTAAAGATTTTTTCAAGTTTGTTTGAAATTATAGTTATCAACCTTTCATGAAAAAAAGAAAGGAATTGTCTCTTATCGAGGAAATGTCGTTTGTGAGGAAGTAATTTTGCTTGACAGTTAAGAGATTCTATCTGCTCTAAGACATAGTTCACTTTGAATGATAAGAGTAAGTTGAGGGAGGGAGGGAATGTGTTTGGGTGTGTGTGCTTGCACAACCAAACATGTGTATGTAGAGGCCAGAGAAAGATGATGAAAGATTCTTTTATTATTGTCTGTCTATTCCTTGAAATGGGTCCTTCATTGAGTCTGAAGGTCAGTATTTTGGCTAGGATGGTTGGCACTGGTACCTGCCTGACTCAACTCCCCAGAACTCTGGTTACAGGAACATGATGTCATGTCTGCCCTCTGTGTGGGTGCTGAGAATCTGAGCACAGGTCCTCTTGTTTTCATACCAATATTCCTCCCCAAAGAGCTCTTTTCCCAGCCTCAAGAATTCTGTTTCAAGAGCCTTTGTTTATTCTGTGAAATTGGGGAGCAACAGAGTAGGCATAGTATGTAATGGGTGGTGTGTAATAAATATTTGCTGAACTTGAAGATGAATGTAGATTAAGTGGGGGTCATATAAACCAGTTTTGATAGAGATTGTGAGAGGGAGTTGACCTATGAAATGCAATGAGTTTTCTAGATAGCACAGAGTCTTGAGGCTGAGGATCAAAATGTTTTAGCCGAATCAATCTGTTCTAATTCCCTTTTCCAACAATGTTCCATTTGAGAAAGAAGAAAACAGTTGATCCGTGTTTAAGGTTTAGTCAGATGATTGTGGCACAAATACTTAGGGATAAGGGTGTTTCAATTTTAGACAGAATGTGATTGAAATACAGACTGTGGACTCTAAACTGGATTAGGAGGAAAGTAAGGCAAGATGAGGCTTGTAGATACAAAGAAAATAGAAGTGTCAATTGTGGATGCCTAAGATAATGTAAGAGAGGCCAAAGCAGGAATAGCTGTACAAATAAGCCAGAAGGGAAAGGAAAGAATGGGATGCTCAATAAGCTCTCTATTTATATAGGTATAGATGATATACATATATAATATATGCTTAGCTTATATATGTAAACAGCACACACACACACACACATATATGCTGTGGGATATTTGTGCATTGTGTGAAGATATATTGCTGTGGTTTAGGCTGGACAGTAGGTATAGGATGGATTTCCAGGTAGAGCAAGGAAGAGGAGGAGGAATCAAAGCATATGGAAAGATGCAAGAAGACACAGAGGAAGCAGGACGGGTAGCACATGACAGAATGTAGATTAATAGAAATGGGTTCGTTTAAGTTATAAGAGCTATAAGCTATATTAGTCTTAAACTTGGAGCTCAGGCTTCAGGGAAGCAAAGAGTTAGTGCTCTCCTGAGAAGCATAGGGAGAGAAACAGGAAGAAAGACAGGAAAGCTAAGAACAGATATGGTCCCATTTGGAGAGCTTATCCCCAGAAGCTTTGATGTATAAATTAGACCATGGTGGGACACATGTCTAAACAAAGGGACTATTTTCTTTCACCTCTCTTGGTCTTAGAGGAGACAAGATGGGTAGAAATCCTTCCTTTTGATTGATGGAGATTCTCTGGAAAAGGATTACCCCCTGCGTCTTTAGTATTTAACATTCAGAGATTCAGGGGAAGGCATATACCAGCTCAGTGAAGGAATCTGGCTGGACCACTGGCGGCAGTCAATATACCAATTAATCCATCTAACTATGCATTCTCCACTACCTCAGGCACCTTTTTCTTCATAGTTCCCCATCCCAAGATCTTTTTCCTGTGAATTCTCATTTCTAACACTATGAGGCTGGCTCAGAGCTTCAACAAAATGGATGTATTATTTTTTACATAATGTTGAATACTTCGTTTCTTCTAAATTTTGAAGGACAGAACGGAACAATGAGAGATGAGTCAGTGTACAGGCTACATGAGCTCAACCCTGTCTTTAGTATCACATTTTTCTCTGGTAGAGACATTCTTGACAATAAATTATGCCAAAGAAGCATGTATTAAAAAAGAGAATTACAATTGTATTCCATCGCAGTATCATTTTTTATTTTAGTAGCCTGAAGGCAAAATATTATGTGGTTTCATTGTCTCCCTTGCATTCAGTTTTAGGGACCATTGCAAACTTTTATATTTGGGCATGATAGCTTTTGACAAGCAAACTGAATAAGTACATAAATAATAAAACAGAATAAAAACTAATGATCTAGATGTAGCATAATCAGGACAACATAGGGAAGGTTAAATTAAACAAATAGAGAAATAAATGTAAAGTTTGTTGACATGAAGAAAATTTCATGTTCTTATTTACCAAGCAATTATCAGTAATTATATTTTAACTGATCTCAGACTCAGCACGATTCCAAATCTGTGATTCTAGAATAGTAGAAATTGACTACTGTACTTTTTAAGTTTGCAATATAGAACCAGTTTTTGCAATTGAGAAAGAATCTTTCTCCTCTTTTAATGTTACTGAAAATAATCCACACACACACATAAAATTTTCTTTTGAACATTTTACTTTTTACATTGATTACAGTTTGAGACAGAGCCTCACTCTAGAGCACAGATGTGAACTTGTGATCCTCCTCTATCAGCCTGTGCATTCTTCATCTGCCATGTCTTAGAGGCTTCCATGAAGACTTAAACATAGTGGGTTTTTTGTTTATTGGGTTTTTGTTTTGTCTTGTTTTTTTTTTTTTCAGACAGGGTTTCTCTGTAGCTTTGGAGCCTGTCCTGGAACTAGCTCTTGTAGACCAGGCTGGCCTCAAACTCACAGAGATCTGCCTGCCTCTGCCTCCCGAGTGCTGAAATTAAAGGTGTGCGCCACCACTGCCCGGAAAACCCAGTGTTTTTAAAACAAAGACCGAAGCATATATTTACTCTTCAATAGCAATCATCTTCTTAAAATATATTTAAAAAGATTTACTGCTGGGCCAGGTGGTGCATACCTTTAGTCCCCCGAACTTGGGAAGCAGAGGCGGTCAGATCTCTGTGAGTTCAAGGCTAGCAAGGTCTATGCAGTGAGTTCCAGGTTTCACATAGAAACAAGGGCAAAAATGGTTTATTTTTGTGTATGTGTGTTTGTCTGTTTGTATATGTTGATGCTCATGAAGGCAGAAGGGAGTGCTGAATCCTCTCCTCTTGATGGTTGTGACCTGGACAACTTGGGTGCTCAGAAGTGCACTCAGGTCCTCTGAAAGTGCATCAAGTGTCTTCACCACTGAGGCATCACTCCAGCTTTAGCACATCATTTGAGAATGAGAAATAGGACGACACCATAGAGGAACGATTGTAACTAATTTGAGTTTTTTCATTGTTTTGTTTGTAGTTCGTGTGTGTACGCATGTATAATGTGTGAGGGTGAAACCACCTTTGTTTGCACATGCGAAAGCCAAAGGTCAGCATCAGTGACTTTCTTTAATCTTTTGAGACAGGGTTGCTCAGTGAACCTAAAGCTGCTTGTTTCCCATAGGCTGGTTGT
Organism: Ondatra zibethicus; assembly: GCA_004026605.1. Taxonomy (NCBI): domain Eukaryota; kingdom Metazoa; phylum Chordata; class Mammalia; order Rodentia; family Cricetidae; genus Ondatra; species Ondatra zibethicus. The sequence goes on along the minus strand of PVIU01010574.1, from coordinate 13,807 downwards.
TCAGCAAGCTCCCAGGGTTCTCTCCTCTTTGCAGCCTTAGTGCTGGGGTTATAGATGTGTGCTGTCACACCAGGCTTTTTTACATGAGTGCTGAGGATTTGAACCTAGGTTCACATGCTTGCAGAACAAGGATTTGCCCACTGAGCCATGATGCCAGTCCCAGGTTTCCCAGGTTTCAACAACAACAACAACAACAACAACAACAAAACCAAACCAGTTGAAAAATCTTAGTTACTTCAATTTCCTTGGATATTTAATTCTGTAATCCAAAGTCTGGATGCTAATTATTGCTCCTTTATAAAACAACAAGCAAACAAACAAACTAAACAAACAAACAAAGCCATTTGAAGCATTCTACAGCTTTCTAATGACACAATTAAAACTAATAAAAGGTAGTTCATGACTGTTTTACAGAAGCTAATTGCAAAATATGCACAATTAAAATAAAAGGGTTTGTAATGAGTATAAACAAATCATTTAAGCAGGCCATGTTTTAGGCTGCTAAGGAAACAGGGGAAAAAAGCCAGTATTTTATTTCTGAGAAATTTTAATTATATGTGATAACACATAAAGCAAATGGAAGTTAATGAACTTTATTAACGTATTTAAAGTAAGTAATAATCTATAAACGATTAAAAAGATTAACCACCAAGAAGCTATTGCTAATACATGGCTGTTGAGGGAAGGATAGTCACTTCATTAGGGGTATGGTCACTAGTATGTGGCTCATGCCACAATAGAAAGTCCTGCTTCCATGTGCATATGGACAGCCTAATTCAGTTCAGTGGGTTAAAAACAAAGACACCAAGTTGGGAAGATGTGTTGGGGTGGGGAACTCAGAGGAGTTCGGAGGAAAAGTGGGGTTGATATACATTGAATAAGTGCATGAAATATACATTGATGCAAGGAATTTATCTTTTGATTTGAAAAAGATTTCTTTTCTAATTTTTATTTATTTATTTATTTGTGTGTGTGTGTAGGTGTGTGTGTGTGTGTGTGTGTGTGTGTGTGTGTGTGTGTGTGTAGGTGCCAGAGAGATGGCAGATATCCTGGACCTGGTGATGTGAGTTGAACTTGGGTTCTCTGAAGAGCAGCAAGTGCTCTTACCTGACAAAACATCTCTTCTGCTTCACATGTATGAAATTTCCAATGAATAAGTTAAAAATATCAACCACAGGGATAGTCATCGGCACACTCAGAAGTTATTTTAGGCAGATTCTAGCTTTGTGTTTACAAGTCTTTTCTTTATTTTGAGGGCTAAGGATGGAACCCAGAGGTTAATGCATGCTAGGCCAGGGCTCTACCACTTCAGCAAGCTTTGGAAACTTGCAAACATTTCATGATCCACATAATATTTCTTTCTATTATTGTGCTTGAGTAGAGATACATTTGGACTTGTCCCTTTCCTTCTCCATATAGCTCAAAATATCAGTTTATCACACTGATTCTCAAATAATTCAGAAAGCATCACCATGATGATGGTTTGTTAACACAGTCTACTGAGTACCACTTTTTTATTCGGTAGTCTGAGATAAGCCTAAAAATCTGACATTTCCATTATAACAAGAACTTAAAAGATGCCACGCTCTGAAATCTCACCGATCTTATTCTTGAAGTAGTTCCTATAGGTGTATGGTTCCGCCTGCTTGGAGTTGAACATTTCTGATGTCTAGCTGGTTCCCATTCATTTACATTAGATACCATCCTCTACCTAATTACTACAACCACAAGTTCATTCCTGGTTGCTCAATCTGGAGTAAGTGTCCTGTTTTTTTCTCACTTTCTCCACTCTACTCTCCAATTTCCAAGTAAGTGTTTTCTTGCCTGTTTATTCACTAGTGGTTATTTTCCAAGATCTGAAAGTTTATTAAGGGAAGTCAACACTACATAATTTTTTCCAACAGGATATTTCTGTAACTGGCATATGAAAATCTTCAATACTTGTATAGTAAATAATAAGTAGGGGCAAGAGATATAGTATAGAAGTAGAGAATTTGCAAGACTCTAGGTTCTACTCTCTACCCTGGAAGAAAAAGAAACAAATCCTTAGAAAATTGGGCACTTTTGCTTAATTACTAACCTTGTAGACCAATAGATATTGCCAAACTGCTCACAAATAGTTTGCTGCATAAATCATGTAAGAAACATAATCATTGGCTTTGAGATCCCCATCTGCTTTTTTTCTCCTTCTATACCTAACAGTTGACTTTATGTTGGAAATATGTTTAGCAACCATTTTCTAAAGAATTACCACCCATTTATTAATCAAAGACAGAAAGCTTCACTTTGGCATCTATGAGGAATTACTTCATAAAATGAAGCAAAGGGAAAAAATGAGTGAGTGACCTATTTAAGGTACATGCATTATGGTGTTGCTGTTACAACTTGGTACATCGTCTAAAGTATCTCTTTTGTTTGCGTTAAGACAGTTTTAGCCCCTCCTGGCCTGGAACTTATTATGTAGCCCACACTGGCCTCGAATTTGTGGTAATCCTCCTGTCTCAACTTCTCCAAGCTGGGATTGCAGGACTGCGTGATCACACCTGACTTGGATAGTACTTTAAGAAGGCCACAAAAAAAACTTTAAAAAGTAGACTATTATGAGCCAATAGTTGTGTGATGGTTTGAATAAAAATGTCCCCCGTAGACTCCTAGAGAATGGCACTATTAGTCGATATGTCCTAGAGGAAGTAGGTGTGGCCTTGTTGGAGGAAGTATATCATTGGGGATAGACTTTTAGATTTCAGAAGTGTAAGCCAGGGCTCACTGTCTTTCCTGATGCCTGTGGATCCAGATGTAAAACTCACAGCCACCTCTCTAGTATCATGTTTTACCTGCATGATGCCATGCTTCCTGCCTTGTAGATAACTGACTAAACCTCTCAACCTATAAGCCAGTTCCAATTAAATGTTTCCCTATATAAGATTTTCTCTGGTCATGATATCTTTTCACAGCAATAGAAACTTTAACTAAGACAAGTTGTTTAATAAAATCCAATTGAAATAAAATCTGGGCATTTTTACTTAATTGGTGAACCTTGGCAGGGACTAGGAATCTCTGAAAAAAGTATGACTTTCTCTACTTTGGCCAAAGAGGTCCTTCAGAGAACTGGGACTTTCAATGCTGGTTGAGATTCTAGGTCTTCTCTGCTGCTGGTGGGTCCCTCACATCCCAGTTCTTTCACCTCTATCCCTTTGCTCTTGACCATTTTAGCTTTTTCCATAAAGGCAGTGATTAAGTAGCAATATTATCTGGGATTCTGGGATGCCACTAAATATTAGATTGTAGCAAATGTCACTTACAAATCTTTTCCAAGCAATGGTTATGTGTCAGAGGGGAAAATAACAAAGGAAACTTCAATATTGATTTAAAGATGAGTGAGTCGGTCTAATGTATTCTTGCTTCTTTCACTCTACCTGATTAGTCGAGTATAGTGTCTGTGTCTGTCAGTACCAAAAATAGAAAGTCTCTCTCTCTCTCTCTCTCTCTCTCTCTCTCTCTCTCTCACACACACACACACACACACACACACACACACACACACACACACAAAAGACCCAGTTTGGATAAGGTCAGGGATACTATATGAAGCAGAGAATAATAAGTGCATCCTTTGTAGAGCCACAGGCCAAAATTATATTTCAGGAAGCTGCCTCTTTGGAGCTGACTCCTCACATTATTTCTGGATTACCTGTCTTTCCTCACTCTTTTACTATGCAAGTAAGGTCTTCTTGAACTAGACATTGCAATGTAGTATATGGAACTGACGCAGAAAGACAAAGGATGTATAGAAGATGGATAGATATACATTCAGAGTTTAAACAGTAGGTAGGAAGTCAGAATGCATATTTGAGAAAGAATAAATAATTTTTGTAACGAATGATGAATTGAAGAGCTGTGGTAAAAGATTAATTTGGGGCATTTCCTTAGAGCATGATTGTAATCAGTCTCCATTAAATTTGCCTTCACAAAGTAGACAATGAAACTTTTTGCAAAAGGAAATGAATGACATATTGTCTGTAACTCCTGTAGTCCAGTGGAATCACTAATTTGGTTGAAAAATCCATGTTATATCTACTGTGTACTATACACGTATGTACTATGCATATACTCTCGATTCAACGCACTTTCAACAGTCTCATAATCATTATCAGAGAAAGCAGAAAAGTTATGGTATATTATAAAATATTGTATGGGGTAGAGAGATAGTCCAGCAGTTTAGATCACTTGCTGCTCTTGCAGGGCACCGGGGTTTGGTTCTTAACACCCACTCAGTGGCCATTAATCATCTGTAACTGCGGTTACAGAGCATCCGATGTCCACTTATGGCCTTCGTGGGTACCAGGTATGCACATTCTGTAGACATACATGTGGGCAAACACTCATAAGCATAAAATCAAATTCATAAAATACATAATTCATGCTAGAAGAAATTGTATTATAGGGTTAAGAAAGTGCAAATAAGGATGCTCAGGTATGTTAGGAGAGAACCACTAAGTAAACAAGGTGACTACATTTATTCCGAGAGAGGAAATGTAGTGGTATTTCAAATGTATTTTAATAAATAAAGAAAACCTGAAGATCTGAAAAGCAAAACAGAACAGCCAGCCACTGGCTCTTACCTCGACCTCAGTCTGAAGTAGTGTCTGAGAGCTGTCTCGCCCCATCTTATATTCCTCTTTAGGGCTGGGATCAAAGGCATGCACCACCCGATTTCTATGATAACTAGGGTGGCAACTGGGAATAAAGGTGTGTGTCACTATGGCTATTGAGATTAAAGATGTGTGTTACCATAATCTGGTCTGTAAGACAACCAGTGGGACTGTTTTATTCTCAGCTTTTCAGGAAGTCCTTATTTATTAAAATACATCTGAAATGCCACTACAAGAAAATATCAGAAAAGTCATGACCCACTGAAGAGGGCATGTTCATCTACAAAATATTGTGGTAACTACTCTAGTTCATGGACATTTTAAAGAGGAGGAAGAAGTCACAATTTCTTATTCCTATAGATAAGCAAAAAGTAACATTGTGCAGAAGCAGGATGGTAGCAATAGGGAGCAAATTATCCAAAAACACATCTTTAAGGGTTTTAGGAAGTTTAAAGAGAATAGTCCCTTGTGATTTTGTGTATATTTGTTTATATAATCATTTATTCTAAACATAGAATGGAATATCTGTTGTATGCCAGGAATATTCCAGTTGCTGGGGATAGTGTTGCACTATCACAAGTCCTTGTGATTTATAAGCTTAACTGTGATGTCTATTTCCTCAAATATACAATAGCTACTGTAATGTAAGTTTATAAAGAAACAAATAGCAAGGTAATATATGTATAGCCATAAGATGTAACACTATTTTGTCAAGAAAATACAAAAAAGTGAAGTAATGCATGTGTGTGTGTGTGTGTGTGTGTGTGTGTGTGTGTGTATGTGTAATCAATGCAAAGAGGTGCTTCATCTCATTAAAACAAATTAAGGAGAAGCTACCTCTGCATGTATGAGTAATGATTAATAAAGGAATTGAAGGTTGTGAGTTACTTGTACAATATATTACATGTACTTTGCTTTATAATGGGAATCTTCATTTAATTTTGGCTTGATGTGGAAGGCACTCACTATTGAAACAAATCAGATATTTTTGTGAATTTGATTTTCCATTCAATATATTATCAACTTAGAAATGTTAAAGCAGAAATGAACTGAAGATGAATGTCAGTTTTCTAAGAATTAAGATTAAATAATATATGGAAAATGGATGAAAAGGATTACAAAATATTCTTCAATATTAGCTTTTACTTGAAGATTATTGTAGCTTCTATATTTAATTAGTGTTTTGAGACATTCCCAAATGGCTTTATCTCTTACAAATGAAACAATAAAACAAGATAGGCAACTGCTTAAAGTCAAATAAAATGAGCATACAATGAATTTTCTTCATTCAAACCTATACAACTGCATGTTTAAAAGTTAAATCAGTAAACTTGTTTAATAATGGTTCGTTTTTATTTCATTATATTCTGAGGCTGCAAAGAAAGTTTTAAGGGTTCACTTCTGAGGAATGTTAGCACTACAGATTTACTACCAGCTGTTATTTCTGCCTTGGTTAACATACTTGTATGTTGAATTGAGAATTCACCCAGTTTTTCTTCATTTTCAACACGTAATTGAAGACTTCAACTTATAAGAAAATATTTCGATTTTTCTGATTCCATCTTAAGACAATATGAAAATTCACATCTTGCTGTAGTCTGTTATGACAATTGCTATCATGATAATGCCCAGTTGGATTTATGCAAATTAAAAATAAATTATTCATTACATAAGTATGTCTCCGTGTTAAGTGTCTATTGAATGCATTCAGATATAACCCTTATAACAAAATATCCAGTACATTCCAAAGGTCTGTAAGCTAACAAGAACAAGGGATCTTATGCTGATTTGTTTAGCCCACATTTAAAAGCATCTTTAACTGAAATAGAATTATAGCACGGCCATCGTTCTTCTCCTCCATTCAGCTCCTCCCAGCTGCCCTCTTCTAAACCCCTTTCATATTTCCCTAGTATCAAGTTGACAGCCCCCTTTACTTTATTATTGTTGTATGTGTATGTACATATGTGTATGTACATATATATATATCCTTCTGAGTCAGTTTTGATGTTTATATGCATATGGTTTCTGTGCTGAACACTCTGCATTGAATAACCAATAAGGGGACTTAGTCCTGAAAGAAGCTAATTCTCCTACTCCCAGCAGTTGCCTGTAGTTCTTTGTCTAGAGAACAGGATCCCATAAAATTTAGCCCATATTTTTTAAAAATTTTATAGTATTTTGGATGAGTAGAAAAAGTGGACAACTTTTATAATACTAGTGTTGCGAGCTCGTAGGTTTAAAATAATTTTTTTCTTGTGCTAGAAATATCTGGATATCAACAGCCACCTGGTAAGTTGGTGAGGCAGGCAAAATGCCATTCCAATAGCCTACTTGGCTACAGAAAGATAAAAGACATAAATGTCAAGGAAACTGAATGGAAATTATGCAATAATCCTTAATATGTTTTAGTTTTACAGCAATACATAATTCCAAATTAGGTTACAGTGCTTTAAGATAGGAAAATGAAAGGAAACAGTTGTAGTTGACATTGGTTCTAAAAACCATAAAAGCCTACTGCTAGTGGCTTTTATTTACTTTTGTTTCCATTTAGTTCCTTTGTTATATATTGCCCACAAACTCAATCCCTTCTGTTCCCTAATTTGCTAATGTCACATTAGGATCATAATGATAAAATTTGAATTATTGATAAGGAAAATTATAAATGACTTCACTGAGTGTATAATGATGCAGAATTGTAGAGGACAAAAATTATGAGCACAATCAAGTCTTAAACAGAACTGGAAGGCAATAAACTATGACAAAATATATTTCCCATGAAAATCAGTTACTTAAAAGAAAATAGAAATCTAATTGTTCAATGTCCCAGCATCATTCTGATTAAGAGAGTTTGACAGTTTGGAGCTGAACACACTGTGGAAATATTATAAATACTAAAGTTTACAAACAGAATGCCTTACCAATAAAATGTGGATCAATTTTAAAAAAAATTGAAAAATCAATGTTTTTAAATGTTTTACTCTGGATAATTCAGCTAACTCAGTTACTGACATTTAAGATGTCAGCATAACAAAAAGTTTGTTTTTAATATTTCTCACTTAATCTTAAAACAGATTTTAAGACTTTGAAAAACCATATTAATCCCATAAACCACTCACCTACACTATAACACCTGTCATTGTAACAGGTACTAATATAATGATGTTACGCTGCTTTCGGGGAAAATTCTTCCTTTGTCAATCACTGCACTTAAGATTCTTTCTTATACTTCTCAGTGGCACTTTCATTTTATCCTCACACCCACATTTATTTTTAAATATAAACATATTTTTTTTTCCTTTTGAGCATAGTGCTTCAACAAGCTAACATGGTAAGTGATCATGTATAAGAACTTCCGAGGAAGCTATCATCTCTCCATGTATAGCAAGCAGGACTGATTTAGAAACTGTTGAATAGTGTCAAGACGCTCTGAATATCCTAGATTTCAGAAACCGTAACACACTTGATATTAGTTAGATGTCTGGCAGGAAATGATGTAGAGAATATATTGTTGTCATTGACAATGTGTTAATTAATTACAAAAATATAAAATATGGGACTGTATATTTTAACTTCAATTTATTAGTACTAAAAAGATTAGTTACATCATAGATTATCTGAAGTAACCATAAAATTATTCATACTGATGTCATTAAAATACCAATAGGAAAGTTGACATAAATAACTGTGAGTGCCTTCAGCAAGAAAAACTGAGAGATGCACAGGTGGTCATCATTCATTTCAAGGTTCCTGATTGAAATGACTATTTCTACTCATACTATACCCAATTATTCCAATAGGGCATGTTGGAGTAAATTAACTAAAATGTTCTAGATAATGATAAATAGGAGAAATAACAAATGACATTACTTATGGCCATGAACAATATTCTCAGAAATTGTTCAATAAAATTGTTTTTATTTAAGAAAATATTGCTGTGATACAAGCCTTCAATCCCAGAGTCTGGGAGGCAGAGGCAGCAGAGCTCTCTAAGTTTGAGGCCAGTCTGGTCTAGAAAGCAAGTTCCTGTAGAAGCAAGAGAGACGCTTGTTGGTTCCTGGCTGCCCAGCTAGCTTAGACCTGAAATAATCACACAGAAACTGTATTAATTAAATCATTGTTTGGCTCATTAGCTCTAGATTCCTATTAGCTAACACTTACATATTAATTTAACCCATTTCTATTAATTTGTGGTTTGCCACATGGCAGTGGCTTACTGGGTAATGTTTTCAGTGTCTGTCTCAGGTGGAGGATCTATGGCTTCTCTCTGACTCCATCTTTTCTTTCTCCCAGCATACAGCCTAGCTTTCCCCGCTAGTTCTGTTCTTCCCTGCCATAGGCTCAAAGCAGCTCTTTATTCATTAACAAATAAAAGCAACACATAAACAGATGGACCTTTGACATGAAGTCCCAGAATAGCCAGGACTGTTAAGAGAGAAACCTCAAAAATTCAAACCAGAAAAACCCATTTCTATACTTTATTTATTATAAAAATACTGTTAGAAATATTTTAAAAGTTGATGAAACATTTCTATTTGTATTATTTATAACAGAATAAAATAAAAGAGGTACTTTAGCTAAGAAAATCACTATGAGTAAGTGTAGTGTAATTTTGTTATTAAAAAGTGATTCTCAAAGTCTGTGTCTGGATTTCAGTGTCACCCTAAGCTGGAAAATGGTTGGAAAGTGTGATTTGAAATCTTCTGTACACCTCTGGAGTCAGAAATTGTAGAAAAGTAGATCACCTGATCTAGGTGGCCACTATTGTTCCAAGGAGTTCTAATGCATGCTGCAATATTGAGAATCACTCCTGTAGAGTATCTGGGGCATTCCTAATGGCTACATGTAGACAGTGGGAATCCCTGGATATTTATATATTCTATAACTGTGAAATCAAATTAACATTTGAAGTCATTTTCTTTTAAATAATGATCACATTTTTAGGCATTGTTATTACTTCTTAAATGCTACTACTAAATTCAGATAGGTAGCTGAAGATAATATTCCGTATTTCCATAAAATGGAAATTTTTACTACTTGCAAAGAATTTTTGCAGAATCCGAAGAATTATTGCGGAAGTCACGTTGAGAGACAGAGGCTGAGCACATTCCTAAGCCACTGACCACTCTACCCGGCCTGTGCAACTGCACTCTGCCCGGCCTGTGCAACTGCACTCTGCCCGGCCTGTGCAACTGCACTCTTCCCGGCCTGTGCAACTGCACTCTGCCCGGCCTGTGCAACTGCACTCTGCTGTGATGGCTGACTGCTGATGTTTGGTTGCTGCCTGCCTTCTCAAAAGCCAGAAAACAACCCTACACTTCTGATTTAAGACACAATCTACTTCCTCAGGGTGGACCATCATTAATGGGATGTTGAAACAGAGTGTATGTCCTCCTAATTTTGCACTCATTGTCACACACTATTAGCTGAAAACCACAAGTAGGAGTACCACTGTGACAACTTGTACGAACAAGCTTATGCACCACCTCAGAGCTAGCTGCTACATTTTTAGCAGCTCATCACTGGTATAGTCGGTAAGTCGCTGGGCCTTAAAGAAGCAATTCCATTGTATGGTTTAGTTCCAGGGTGCTCTGTCAGGGATCAAGACACAGTTTCAGGTGCTGTCTGAGATCTCATACTTGATTGGAATTTTTTTCTTGTTGGTTGTGCATCCCCCGATTCCCACATAAGCTTCAACAGAAAGCAGATCCTCTATACATCTTGTGCATCTAGACCACATTTCTCATGGTATGCGTCCAGGGAACTTGACGTAGCAGAAGTTTAAGTCATTAAGTGAATGTTAATAAAAGCCCTAAAGAATATATATTCAAAATAACAAAGAGTCATGGAAACTTCGCATTACAATGATAATATGAAAGCGTAAAAGATGAATTTGAAGCAGCAGTAACAGTCCACTCACTATGAATGATGCTGAGGGAAAGAAATGACATCTCCAAAAGGAAGGGGACCCTTCATTTCATGCTTTCAAAGTATGCCTTCAAATCCATAGGTGAATGCGCCTGAGATTTGAGGAAAACAGCATCTTCACATTGAATAATGACAAAATACTTCCTATGTGATCACCCTGAAACTTACATTAACTTTAAAAATTAAGACTGGAACCATTATAGACACTTCATGACCACAGGAAGTAAGTAGGTGGAAGGAGGAAATATCAAGCTTTGCCTTCTCATGTTGAGAGAACTGAAGTAGAAAAGTTTTAGAACTGATTTTGGAAAATGTCTTTAATATAGAGTCTACTGTAAATGCTGCTTTAATATGAAGAACATCTTATTATGAAAAAAAACCAGTGTCTTTGCTTAGGCCACATTAAAACAAGACAGTTGTGTTAGTTTATAGGTACATGTATTCTTGCCCATAAAACAAGTTCACTGAAAACAAATAATCTAACTGTATGAGTAACTTAGTTAATAGAAGGTTGTATAGGCCTAATATTTGTACCAATTTTAAAATTTGAAAATTGTTGTTGTGAAACATGAAAAGAAGATAATAAAGAACCACTCCTTGGGTTCTCTGTTTTAATTTCTTGTTTGATTTATGTTCATAAAGTAACATTATTGAAACATAAAACATATTAACATTTTGGTAGATGTCAAAGAGTATTAGAAACAGAAGTAGTTGGGTGATTTCACTTTCCTCCCCTGCCCCTTTTTCCATTTTTTTGAGACAGGGTTTCTCTGTAGAGCCTGTCCTGGAACTAGCTCTTGTAGACCAGGCTGGCCTCGAACTCATAGAGCTCCACCTGCCTCTGCCTCCCGAGTGCTGGGATTAAAGGCATGCGCCACCACTGCCTGGCTCCACTTTCTATGGAAATATGAATTTCAGTTAAATAAATAAAATATTTTATAATTATTTCTAGTTAATATAGTACATTACATGCATATAAGTGGACAACTACTAAAAATTCTTGTTCCTTTAACTCAAAGCTAAATAATATTCTCAGGGAAATTAGATGCTACTAATACAATCTTCACTATAATTTTGCTTTAGAAATAAATTAGTCATATTCTCTAATGAGATGAAACTTCTCTGGGTATAGGATTTATCCACAGTATAAACGTTGTGAATGAATTATGTTTTAGATCCTTTAATACTGAGTGTATTAGTTAAGTATTTCTGAATATTTTACTATCTAAGACGCTTGAGGAATAGAATTTGTAATTATTATCAGTCACAAACAAAGCTGCTGAAATAAATCCTCAGTAAACAGGATTGGCATATTAAAGAATCAGATTTTGATACGCTTGTTTTCAAATAATAAGAAAGATGATACTCTTTGGAGAAATTTTTATTATTAAATTAAACATGTCTTCAGTAGAATAATGTCAGATGAGCCTATTAGCAGAACATTTTCATAATCCATGTTCTCGTAAATGTCCCATGACCAGAATAGTAGCTGCACAACTTTTATTTAATGCAGTAAGAATGGAAACCAATTCTAGCTCCTTCTTTTATCATAGTCCATCAGAAGAACACAAAGAAGTCCAAATTAAAATAAATTCAATAAGGAAAGAACATGTTCCTTTTCCAACTGTTGTAAAACCTTTTCCTCTCATTAAGCAAGGCTCACTCTAATTATTTCTTTATGAAAGTAAAAGCATAAGTATGTTTCTCTTATTAAATCAATGTATTTATTCTTTTGAAGTTGAAGGAACCACAATCAAAGAAAAAAGTGTGTTGAATGTCATCAAATCATTTTCCTCCACCCATTGTTTTAAATTGTTTGCTTAGTTCTTACATATACTACACTTACATAAGTTGTTTATGAAGAGCCAAATTAATAGTCTTTGCAGTTGTTTCTGCTGGAATTTGGAGAGCTGACAAATGAATTAGTAGAAAATGGCAATTCTACATGAATTAGCTTTTAAGTCTCCTTAAGAGATTGATGCAGAACTTAATAAGAGACTTATTAGGAGAAGTAGGACAACTTAATTCAGATTGATTATAGACTTTGGTGGAGACATCTGGGGTTCAAATGAAACTGCAAAAGAACTTATATGGACTTCAAAGTATGCTAAACAGATGTCTGAAACAATTACTCTGCTCAACCTTTTCAGAAGTTTCAAAGGCAGGATGGGAATAGAATGGTAAACAAAGGTTCTATTTGTCCAAGTTGAGATAGAGACTTTAAAAACATTCACACACAATGCTATCTAAACTCAGATGCTTTGGGTAAAGAAAAGCATTTGACATTGTTGTCCTTAGTAATTTGCTTTTAGCTTTATAAACAAAGCAGGAAATGAGAAGGACTACATGGGAACAAGTAATAAGCACTCTTAGCAACAGTAACTTACAATTAATTTCACATTGAACAAATAATTTGGTAGGCATTTTTAAGATGAGTAATTTGTGCTTTACTTTCTAAGCTCAAACAAAGCCAACAATGACCTTTCCGTTATGATATTTTTAAAGTGTACAGTGAGCCTGTACTACTAGGTACCTTTTCTAGGAGTTTTCTCAGCTATTAATGGTCAAATCATGTGCTTTTTACACAACACAGCTATGTGCATTGAAAGCTTGATAAAGCCTGGGTATTCTAAAAAGAAGTAATTGGTTCTATATCTAATCTAGTTTTATCAAGGATTATATCTTTTGTTTATTTTTCTTGATCAAATGCTTCATACACAGCATTTTTACCATAGCAAGAACAAGAAAAACAAGGGTGTCCCTAAAGCAATTCATTTGCTTGCAGTTCACAGAACTGAGCAACCTGTCAGTAAAATTTACCATCCTATTCTAGGCAGTAACACTTTCCTTCATTACGAAGATATAATTTGCCCACTAGGGAGATAACTATAGAAGTTTCTGGTGCACAAGCATGAGGACCTGAGTTTGGGTCCTTAGAAATGCTGGGTGCAGCAATGCATGCCTGGAACCCTGTGGAGTGGAGACAGGTAGACTCCAGAAAACAGCTGGCTTTCTAATCTAGCCAATTGATGAGCATCAGATTCAGTGAAAGTGTCTGTCTCAAAACAAGAATTGACAATAGAAAACAAATCCAAACACCCACAAAACAACATAGAGAAGTGATTGAGGATTGTATTGCAAAAATCAACCTCTGGCATCAATATAAGCAAGTATGAGTCAACACACACACACACACACACACACACACACACACACACACACACACACAC
>PVIU01010573.1:0-69365 GCA_004026605.1 Ondatra zibethicus | reverse complement strand
CTCCCACTACCCCCCCACCCCTCCTCCCTCCCCCTTCTTCCTTGAAAGAGGGCATGGTGCCCTGCCCTGTTGGAAGTCCAAGGCCCACCCCCATCCCTCCTGGCCTAGGAAGCAGTGCATTCAAAAAGACTCGGTTCTCAAAAAGTTAATACATGCAGAAGAGATAGGTCCTGGTGTCATTGTTTGTGGGTTCTCCATCTGCCAACTTTCGCCGCCACATTCAGAGAGTCTGGTTTGATCATATGCTCATTCAGTCCCAGTCCAGGTGGATTGGTGTGCTCCCATTAGTTCAGACACACTGTCTCAGTAGGTGGACCAGCCCCTCACGGTCCTAACTTCCTAACTCATCTTCTCCCACCTTCTGCTCTTCACCTATGCTTTCACTTGTGTGGGTTGACCTGGCCCCTGAAATCTAGATGCTACCTAGAAACAAATGGTGGAATTGCTGTAAGCATTTGCAGTCAATTGTTGAATGCTCTTTAATTTTCAAATATTTATTTTTAAATTATGTGTGTCTGTGTGTCTGAGTGTGGGTATGAGCACATGAATGCGTTGCTCTCAGAGTGAGAAGAGGGACATCAGATCTCTCTGGGTCTGGAGCTCCAGGAATTTGTGAGCCACTCAACATGGATGCTGGGGACTGAAATAAGCAGGACATATTCTTAACCAGTGAGCCACCTCTCTAGTCCGTGAGTGCCCAGTGCCCATCTAGTCATGGGTTGTTATTGCTCTTACGTAGAAGCACTAACTGTAAGACTCATTTTTAGCCAATGCTCCTGACTTAAGTTTTCAAGTATTTACAGGTCTCTTTAGAACAGCAGCGACTTTCACCCAGAGCTTAGAAATCTATTCACTTATTATGGGCTCCAGTAGCACCTTCTAAGTCATGGCTTTGGGGCACCAAGATTGTAAGAAGAGTTGATGAGCCAGCAGGGAATTATTATCATAAGTCAGAAACATAGGGTAGTAAGATGAGTAGAAGAGATGTCAAAGACCATTGAGAACTCCAGGCTCCACGAGAAAGCACTAAATGAAGATATTTCCAATGGCAGCTGCAAATTTAATGCTGGGGCCCCTGTGAAGAGGGCAACCAACTTGACCCATCTGCATTCTTTGTTGGGTATGTTTTCTAGCTTTGTTTTTCTGGGTGCGTTTCAACATCCCAACTATCTAGACATGTTCTCAAGAGTCCAAGTCAATGAGAACATGATTCTTTGGTACAGTTATTGTTGGCCTGGGTAGGTGGGAGTCACAGTGACTCCTTGGCTGTTTATTGTATATAACTTGTGATAACAAGGAAAGCTGACCACAGAGGCCACCACTTTACCACTATGGGAAGCCACTCTTGGAGTGTCCTAATTAAGGCAAACCCTTGGTATTGATAACCACTTTTGGGGTTTGGTGGAAGCTACTTGTGTCAAATGCTCTCCTAGCTTGTATTAAACCTCAAGTCACCCCTAGGGGCAGCACAGCATGGGTTTAGTCTGTTATGCTAAATAATTCATTCCAAGAAAGGCCCTGGCTCATCTACCCCAAAGTAATTTCATGTTTTTCCTTTCACAAGAATACGATGGGAAATGTGTCAGGGTTGGTGTTAAGCAACTGAGTACAACCGGTCCTTGCTCAGTGGCACAGCCACAGAGTATTTGGAGGTCTGCCCCAGTCCACAGACTGCTAATGGGGGCGGGAAGCCATTTGCTGCCAACCCACTGTCTGGTGCTGAATTTTTACAACCACCCTGGTGATCTGCTGTAAATGTGGCCACTGTTCCCTCTTCTGCTGGGGTCCTCCCTTGAGCACAGCACAGGTAAGGCTGGGTGCTGTAGCTGCTGCACCTGCATGCCCCTTGTGAGATCAGCTTGTTTCCCCCACACTGCTTAGGGGACGCCACCATGGGGTGTTTAGAAAAGGTCCATGCTTGCTCTCTGAGGACCGCAGTGGCTTTTTGCTATCCTCAGAGTGAACTTTTTTTTTGTCTTTCTTGTTGACATTTTGAGCAGACCACTGGGTGTTCCGACATGTTCAAGGCAATCGTATGAAAGCATTATAAGCCTTGTTTGTGGGAAAGGCAACAGCTTTGGCTTCAGATCCCAAACTTCTTCAGATGAGAGAGTGGAGCAAAGAACAGAAATGCTGGCCTGACCCAGGGAGTATGGGCAAGTCCTTGGAGGTCTGGTCAGCCTGGCCAATTCCTGTTAGAGCCTGGACAGCTCCTGGGGTTTCCAAGACTCATTCCCTGCTGGGCAGGCCTGTGCCATGTGGACAGAGCTTCCCAGAAAGCCATGGCAGGAGAAGCGGGCGATGGGTGTGCTTATTTCACAGCAATGATTCAGCAGAATTTGCATGGCACTCTTCTGCTGCCTCCATAGAGGGAGGGAAGCTGTTGCTACACCCTAAATGGTTTGTTTTGACCCCTCCCCCACCCCAGTCACAGTCTGTGCTCTCTCTCTCTCTCTCTCTCTCTCTCTCTCTCTCTCTCTCTCTCTCTCTCACACACACACACACACACACACACACACACACAGAAGTCCTTGTGGGCATACTGAACACCAGAGCCCTTTTGATACTCCAGAGCTTTCCATCCCAGGGCCCAGGAACGTTAAGTCTAGGTGTTAGGTGGTTGGATGTGATGACTGTCTATCTTCTCACCACCGTGTCCATCATATTTGACTCTGTCATAGCCGCATTGTCTACAAGTGACCCTGACATTTTAGAGACTAGAAGGCGACTGTAAGCATGAGCAGAGTCACCCCAGGAGAAGACTCAGCCCCACACTAAAACCACACCTGGCCAAAATGCTAATTAAAAGTGCTTTAAGATATGATGTGCTCTTAGCCACTGAGCCATGTCTCCAGCCCCTAATAAAATCAGTAGTATTATTTCAAAATAATTGCTTAACTATATAGGTATGTATGTTGTTGACATGGGAATAATTTTGCTAATCATATTATGAAGGCAGATTTGAACATAAAAGTACAAAATAAATGAACTAACTATAAATCTTGTACTTTTTATTTAATTCAAAATACTAATGGATTCCTTAGTTATTTCTTTCTTTCTAAGAATGAACATTTTTCTCGTTGCCTCATGCTGCAAATATCCCCATGTCTATCAGTGGGTGACTGGGTACCATACTGGGCATATTAATCCTTCCTTTGAAATGTTGCTCAGCATCAAAAGAATGGAAGGCCAATCTGTGCAACAGCAAGGATCTCAGAAACATTCCACTCCAGGAAAAACATCAAGTTCAAAATGCCACACTGCATGGGCATTGCCCAGGCATAAAAACACAGGAGAGACTCTGATAGAGTAGGGAAGCAGTCATGTGGGGCTGGAGGTGGGAAGGATTGAGTGCAAGGAGACAAAAGGGAAATTTCTTCATTGATAGGAATGTTCTCTCTCCTTCTCAAAGGGCTGTGCATGCTTCATGAGTGGATGTACTTGCCCAAACTCATCCAAATAGATATTTATTATTATTTATTACCTATCTATCTATATCTATCTATCATCTGTCTGCCTGCTTGTCTATGTATTTGATGGTAAGGAACTGGTTGTTCTGGCTACATTAGATTTAAACAAAGACAACAAGACAAGCTGGAGATCAGGGCCTGCATCTTGAGCTCCTGCTGCATTTCCAAGAAGTAGCTGTGGTTGGTTATGTGGTGAGCCAGTGAGTGAGCAGTGCAGCCAAACGCAGTGTGCACACCCTGTCTGCCACCAAAGGTCAGCCTGGTGAGGTCTCCAATTGCTTAAGAATGAGCAATTGGAAAAAAAGCCACACAAGGGGAAAAAGCTTCATGGAAAAGCATGGAGAAAGAAGGCACAGAACATGGTGAAGACAAGTCTTGGAAGGTGTTTTCTTGGAATCAAAGAAAAAACGTGGGGCTGCAGAGATGGCTCAGAGGGGAAGAGCCCTGGCAGCTGTTGAAGACCTGGGTTTGGTTTCTAGCACCCACGTGGTTGGTGGCTTACAATGGTTTGTAACTACAGGTCCCAGGTATCTGATGCCCTTTTCTGGCATCTGTGGGTGCTGCACATGAACACACACACACACACACACACACACACACACACACACACACACACCAGACATGGAAAATCTAAAAAGAAAAAAAGACAGCTTCCCATGTGTCTACTGGAACAGGACTTGGGAGACAAAGCTCACTAAGGGCTAAGGCATGGCAAAGTTGTGTCTGAATGGAGTGGAGTGTGCTGGGGTATTCCCTTGTTCCACGGATCCCTGTTGGGATGGGAGATGAATATCTGGCATGACCAGGTCAGATTGTGAAGGGCTTTGTTGATAAAGACTTTGGCTTTTTATATTCTTGTTACTGAAGTCTTGTTTTAACTTGGTCAAAGTAAGCTGATGGATGGGGCTGTTTACCCACGGCTGTTTGTTTTAACGAGGGTATTCTCTGAGGTAGCAGAAGGAACAGCTTTGCATATGGGAGGATAAAGGCATGACAGTTGCATATTGTCTGGCTGAGAGATTATCTGCTTCTGAACTGGGACAATGACTGGTAAAGGTAGGCTGGACTTAAAAAATTTTGGTGTGGAAATAAAAGAAATTGCACATGTGTGAGAAGAAATGGAATGGGAGATGGGGGAGGAAAGGGGAATTTGAAAGGGTGTGGTGGTTTGGATAAACATGGCCCCATGGGCCCATAGAGAGTGACTGATAATATTAGGAGGTGTGGCCTTATTGGAGTAGGCGTGGCTTTGTTGGAGGAAGTGTGTCATGGGGGGCTGGGCTGTGAAGTCTCAGAAGCTCAAGCCTGGCGAGTGTGTCAGTGTGTCACTGTCTCTTCCTGCTGCCTGTAGCTCAAGATGTAGAACTCCCAGCATCCTCTCCGGCACCATGTCTGCCTGCGGGCTGCTGTGCTTCCCACCCTAACAATAATGGACTAAACCTTTGAACTCTAAGCCAGACCCAATTAAATATTCTCCTTTGGAAGAGTTGCCGCGGCTGTGGTGTCTTCACATCAGTAGAAACCCTAATGGAGACAAAGGGGTTGGTGCAGAAACAGGAAAGTGGAGCTTTCTGGCGATGACACCGCTGGCAAATGGCGATCCTGTTAGAAAAGGCAGGTTTGAGGGGTTCCATGCACACTGGGTTAGAAACTGGAGAACTCGCGTTTCTAGCCCCAGAGGGCGACTTAGGGGTTATAAGCTAGGTGCATTATCTGTGCTTTCAGTAACAGTTATGTTTATGGGGATATTATTAAGCTTTTGTGGATTCGAGTCTGTATTATAATAAGATTTTTCTTAATAGACATCTGTGTTTTTTGCCAAAAAGTTCATTTTATTCTTCATCGTTTTAAGGATCACTTTGGTGTAACACCACTCAGAAAGAGTGACTTCACTCTTAACATCTTTTAAACCTTGGGATTTAGCTTCTCAAATTGAATGCCATAATTCAATCACTCAAGTGTTGAGTGCTTGCTATATGTAAGAACCTGTGCTAAGTGATATAAGAGACATAGGAATTATGCCCACGTATGGAACTTGGTAACAGGCACCTTTAGAGGACACTGTTTAGAGAAAGCAATGGATTTTCCCTTCCTGACATGCTGAGGTTGACAGCGAGGGAGGAGCCCATGGCATGGTTTGCACTGAAGCCAAGGTTCTGAAGGTGCCATATTGGAAGATATCTTCTCCATACACAAGAGCCGATTCTGCAGTCGGATGGGGAAAGATGGAATGGCCCTGTGCTGCGGCATTCTCTGTTGAAGTGTTCGCTGTCTGGTACCACACTCTTCTCTCTGCTCGTCTGCCAGCTTCATTCTATTGCTTTGCTAGGAGCTCATGCTAGAGACGAATGTTGTGGAGACTTGCCCGATGTCACATGGTAGCAGAAGGAACATCTTCCAGGCTTTGTAGTCTAGGACACCTTTCTTAATTAGGAGCTCTTAAGGGGGCGGTGGAGATCTATGCCTTCAGGATGTGATCAGAGAAAGAGTTTAGGGATAATGATATTTAATGGCAGTGGCTGGGTTGAAATAGAGATGATAATTTCAGGTAATTTGGGGGGAGCTTTGGATAAGTTAATGCTCCCAAGTGGCACTCACTGGGGCCTCTACTGGGGTCAAATATGGATTTTCCCACTCTGTCTCTCCTTCTGCTACTTAGAGAAGATCAGGAAAGGTCTTTGCATTTTGGGTCCTCTTGTTCTGTGACTTTTTTTTTTAATAAAAGAACTCAGTTATAGGCAATTTTTTTAACTCAAAATTTCTTTTAACTTAAAAAACAGACTAATTTTAGTTAAGTAAGCTAAGCAGGGAACTTGGCACATAAGCGTGAGATGACAGGTTTCAGTTGTGACTTCCACGTCTCAATTAGGATGTCCTCGATTCAAGGCGCTCCTTCTGCAGATCGTGAGAATATGATGAAGTGGTGTGTCTTGGTAGGGTTCCTATGGCTGTGGCAAAACCACAACCAAAAGCAGCTGGGGGAGGAAAGGCTTCCTTTCAGCCTCATGCTTCCCCATCACAGCCCATCGTTGGCAGAGGTAGCTTTCCTTTATGAAACTAAGAGGCAAACAGATAACCCCTTGCCACCTGCTGCTTTTGTCAAATAATGTGTCAGTGACAAACATCCAACAAACACAATGTGCTGGATAGTTTTCTGTCAGCGTGACCCATGCTAGCACCTTCATTAATAGGGTGAGTGGCCCTGTAAGGAGAGGTACCTGCGACAGAGGAAAGAATAGAGGGGAGGATACCCATGATGTATATTTACCTTCCACTCTGGAGACCAAAATGGTTGACGTGCATTTCCTCTCACTTCCTTGGCAAAAGACTGAGAGTTTGGCAAAATACCTAGATAAAGCTCTTACTGTTTAGCTATCAGCTGATTCCCATTCCCCTGAGAACAGCGCTGAATGTCTAATTAGAAAGTGGAGCCACAGCTGTGATTCGGTCTCAGGCCCTGAGAGCTCCCCTTGTCACCCAGAATCTTCAGTTGGTGTGACCACCAGATCCTTCTAGGGGTTTCCAGCAGCTGAGATAGCCTCTCCCAGTTTATCAGGAGCCTCTAAGTGACCCTCTGGGTCTACTGAATTTAGTCGTCGTGCCCATTGATAGGTTTGTATTTTATATGGGTGAAATATTGGTGGCAGAGCTGATCACGCAGGGCTACAGTGAGTTGGTGTTAACGCATTCTGTGGAATAAAATCCAAGAAGGGACATTGAATGGCTCCAGTGTCACAACAAATAGTGCCTGGAAATGCTACCGTCATCATGTGGTTTCTAGAGTCTCCTTCTCAATGAGCTCATAAAGCCAGAGATAAGGAAGACTCTGGGCAATCTAAGTTTTTGCTGGAAGTTAGGGGTGGCCACAGGACTTTGTCCCTTGATGCAACTTTGTGCATTTTGGAGTATGCTTTCAATGGGGTTATCTACTTGTCAATCAGTGGAGGTGCCTATTACTCCCTAGCCTCAAATAATGACAATAGTGCTGCTGATGGGGTTCTGATGCTGATGGGGTTCTGATGCTGATAGTGCTGATGGTGCTGATGGTGCTGATGGTGCTGATGGTGATGACTGTGAACTCTTGGTCCTCCTGCCTCCTGAGCACTGAGATTGCAGGCATGTGCTAGCATATCTACCAATCAGAGCCATTTTAAAATGTAATATTAGGTATTCCTAGAAAGAAAATAGTACTTTCTTTCTGTAGACTAGGGAATAATGTTTAACACTGCCTAGAGAGCCTGGTCGTTTCAAGGTCTCCAGTGGTGATGCGGGTGGTGCCTACAGTAGGTTGTGTATCACATAGTGATATTTAATCCTCGGGCATTGATGTTCCTGGCCAGGATCCAGCTAGTTGTTGGGTTCGTTGGCTGATGGCAGACTCAGTTAGTTTCTCTTGGAGAACTCAAGTGTGCCTGTGAAACTAATTTGGGCAAACAAGAAACCAGGACAGTTTTAAATAACTCCTAGAGGTCTCTTGTTCAACATCAAAGAAACTAAGAAGGATTCAGATTTTCAGGGAAAACCCAAAAGGACTTGCATCTTTGGGATGTTATTCAAAACAAAAGGAATCCTCCTCCCCCATATCCAAACTACTATGTGAAACAAGGAACATAACTTTCAAGGATTCCTACAAGTTTCTTAGGCACTTGCTAACAGAATTTCTATATTGTTGCCCAATCAGATGATACAAATGGTTATAGCAATGACCACTATAGATGGAAGTTTCTGTCCCACCTGGTCCTGCAGCCGTTCAGTCCCAAAGAAACACACAGAGGCTTACATTATCTATAAACTGTTTGGCCTATTGCTCAGGCTTATTATCAACCAGCTTTTACAACTTAAATTAGCCCATAATTCTTAAGTAAGAATTAATTCTAAGATAAGATAAGATTTTTATATGGTGGATTACACTGACAGATTTTTTATATGTTGAACCATCTCTGAATCTCTGGGATGAAGCCTACTTGGTCATAGTGGATGATTTTTCTGATGTGTTCTTGAATTTGGTTTGCCAGTATTTTATTGAATTTTTTGCATCAATATTTATGAGTGAGATTGGTCTGTAATTAATTCTCTCTCTTAAAGTAGGAAAAAACAAGATCTCCTGAGTAAATCGGGAGCATGAGAATCATGGAAGAGGGTAGAAGAGGAGGGGGAGGGGGGGAGACAGGGGAGGGAAGGGAGTGGGGAAAAATATATAATCCAATAAAAAAAGATAATATGTTTAGCCATGTGACTTGGTACCTTTTCTCAGTGAGACATTCTCATCTTGCTTCTTCTGCATCTGGCTGGTGACTGACTCCCTTTCTTTCCTTTTCCCAGAATTCTCTTAGTCTGGTTGCCCTGCTTATACTTCCTGCCTGGCTACTGGTCAATCAGTGTTTTATTAAACCAATACAAGTGACAAATCCTTACAGTGTACAAGAGCACTATCCTACAGCAGAAAACAAGTCTTTCTTCAACATATTCACAGATCTTCTTGTCCTTCAAACACAGAAGTTTGGTTAGTGTCATGACAGAGAGGTGCATGGTACCCTAGAGGGAGGTAAATAGAAGCAGGCCGTCAAGTATTGTTTGAATGTTCAATACTCCCTACAGATTCACGTCTTTGAAGACTTGGTCCCAGTTGCTGTGATGTTAGAATCTTTTAGAACATGGGCCATGAGAGGCAGGACTTGAGTTATAGTCTGGCCCTACTCCCCGTTCCCTCTGTTTTCAGCCTGAGGATACAGTGTGACCCTGCCAGCCTCTTCAGCCACCTTGACTCTCTGTCTGCTGCCTTGGCTTCCCCACCATGATGGGATGATTTCTTCACACTGCAGCCACAGTAAACTATCCCTCTCTTAAATTGCTTCTTGTCAGGAGTCCGGTCATAGCAACAGAAAACTAATTAGTACACCTCAATGACTGTGATATTGATTTTTAAGTTTATTGTTAATATTGATCACCATCTTGACATGATCTAAAATAACCTAGGAGACAGACCTGCAGTCATACCTGTGAGGGATGATCTTGGTTAGGTTGTGCCTGTGAGGGATGATCTTGGCTAGGTCACAGTTGTGAGGGGTGATCTTGGCCAGGTCACAGTTGTGAGGGATGGTTTTGGCTAGGTCACACCTGTGAGGGATGGTCTTGGCTAGGTCACACCTGTGAGGGATGGTCTTGGCTAGGTCACACCTGTGAGGGTTGGTCTTGGTTAGGTCACAAAAGTGAGATGGGAAGACTTACCCTAAAGAAAGATGGAGCATACCATCAGGTGTGGTCCTGGACAGCATAAAAAAAGAGGAAGCGAGCTATGCAGGGGGGGCTCATCACCCTCTGTGCTGTGACTGTCCTGCCATGAGTGTACCCTGGAACAGCGAGCTGAAATAAACTCTCTCAAGTGGTTTCTGTCAGTGATTTTGTCACAGCAGCGGAATAAGCAATGAATCCATCCATGAACATGGACAAACTTTGAGAACAGGCCTAGCAAAACCAAGTCCCCTCACTTGTTGTGGTTCATTGCATTGCTGTTCATGATTAGCAAGAGTTCGGCAAGGTCAGAATATTGAACAAGAGGATGGTAGTGATGGTTAAACAGTCTAACACTCAGTTCCTTGCAAAGGGAAGGGTTGATTTAGGAGGCACTGCTCTTATTATCCCTGGTGCTTTACGGCATTAGATGTCTGCTGATGAGGTGCGGAAAACTCTCTGGCCAGCGTGAGTCAAACTTGGACCGGATATTGTGCAGCTATAACCAAGTGGTATTTATGGATCATGTGTGTGAGGATAGTGAGCATGGGACAGGCATAAAGTTTGATGGGTTTGTTGAGGGGTAAGAAGCAATTTTAAAAAAGGTAAAAGATTCAGTGGGTCAGTTTGGAAGTCGCCTTCCATTTTTAGTATAAGAAAACTAGAGAAAAGAAGCCAGGGACGAGTGTCAATTCCTAGGCAGAAGTCCTAGAGGAGGCATTATCCATGCTCCTTAGAGCCCTCCCTGGGGCCTGATGGTGAGTGGAGTCTAGATATTATCCAACCAGATACTTCCTTAGCCTTTAACATCTACTTCCTGTTCACCATTTCAAGGCATTTACAAATTTAAGTATTTGTGAAACTACATTCTCTTAAGAGGCTGTATTTGGTGACACTTGCATAATATCACAGAGATTCAGAAAAAAATAAACCCGAATTATTCTGCACGCATTCTAAAGCCTGTTGTAGCAGGAGAATGCTTGCATGACAAAGGTAAATAAGTAGATGTAAAAACACACGTGGACTGTACATTAGTGATGATTAACTTTATATCATGTATGCATGTGTTAGCGAAGAGCAGAAAGCCATTCTTCAGCGAAAGGGGTAGATAAGGGACATCCCCTTTCTTTTCCTATACTTTGATGCCACAAATGGTATCATTTTTCTTCAACATGAAGATGGCAAGGCACACTTGCTCCCCTCAGCAGACTTTTGGCTGGGGCAGGTGTTTCACAATCTGCTCTTTGTTTGGTTGTTGACTTTTGGTTGTAAGGATCTTTGCCAGACATCTTCTAAATGCCAGTCTCCCCTCCATGAAACAATATTGTCACAGATGTATGTTTATCTATTTAGAGACTGTATGTGTATCTATGTCACTATATATCAATGTAAAGACTATGTATGTATCTTTGCTATTGTGTATGGATTTAGGTATTATGTGTGCATCTATGTTATTATGTATGAATTTAGAGACTTTGGAGGTAACAATAGGTTTGACATAAAAGAGTTTATTAGTCATGGTTCTCTAGAGTCACAGAACTTATAGAATGAATCTCTCTCTATTTATCGACACACACACACACACACACATCACTTATTGGGATGACTTACAGGCTGCAGTCCAACAATGGCTATCTATGAAAAGGATTCCAAGAATCCAGTAGTTGTTTGGTCCCATGAGTCTGGGTTCCTCAGCTGGTTGGTCTTCTGTATATGCTGGAATCTCAAAGAAATAGGCTTCCACACCCTTGAAGGAATGGATGTGCTGGAAAGGCAAGGCAAGCAGGCAAGTAACGTCCTTCATCCACGTTCTATCATAGGCTTCAGCAAGAAGGTATGGCCCGGATTAAAGGTGTGGCTTCCACCTTAGGATCTGGGGTAAGGCCTGTGTCTTCCTGCTTCAAAATCTGGATCAAAAGCCTGCGTCTTTCTACATTTGGATCAGAGGTGTGTCTTCCTGTCTCAAAGGTCTGGAGTAAAAGTGGATTCACTCACTTCAAATCAAGCAGAATTTTGACTCTCACAGGGGTGCCCTCCATCTCTGGATTGTAGTTGATTCCCGGTCCAGTCATGTGGACAACCATGAATAGCCATCACAGGCAGTGATGGTGCCCTTTGCTGTCTCCCTCCAGGAAACATTTCTCATATCCCTCTGTGTTTAGAATTGAGGCTGATATGTGTATCTCAGGAAGCGACATGGTGACTCACAGTAAGCACCATCATCTGAGCAGAAGCAGGGTGGCCATTGCCATGGAGGAGGAAGAGCAGCGGATGTGTCGGGTCAAGCCTGAGCTTCACAGCGCAAATATAGGACTGTCCGAGACATGCAAAGGAGTCCAGCACACACTCTGCGTTAGCCAGGTTGAAGCAAAAGCTGCTTCCCCACCCCCTTGTAATTATATAACCAGCTAACGTGTTCAATCATACCTCGGTCCTGTAAATGTTAAAAGGATATGTGCACCATGGACTTGGCTCTCTGACATCGGAGGAAGGATGCTGCACCCAGTGTCGCACACCTGAGCAGCTTGCTGCGGTAAATCTCTGCTCATTACGTTACACGCGCTCGAACCCTCTCATCCTCTCATTTCTGCCGATTTGAAAATGAGGCCCCAGGGGCGAGAGATGATCTGCGCAGGAAGAGACGATGCTCTTCGTTCCAACACTTGATATTAGAAGGACGCTTGACTCTGCCTCTCGTGGCTAGTCTCTCCTCCACTTAGGGACTGATGAGGGACCACGGGAGCACTTAGCAAGATTTTGCAAATCTTGTCTTGCAAGTGTTGACAGAACTTCACGAATTTATTAGATGGAACCAGCGCCTGCCAGGAAAAAGACCTAATTGGGTGGCGTTAGAATGGAACAGCCACAATCCTGAATAATGAACGCACTGCGTGTGTTCTTTAGGCAATAATGGGAGTCGTGATACAATTCTGCAGCATGGTTTCGGGCTCTATTTTCCCTGTGCTTTCTGATAGTCTCAGAGATGTTTTAGGAGGAGGCTCTTTCTGTCTCTAGACAATGACTCAACCTAAGTTCCTCCTTTGCAGTGGAATTATACTATGCTGTATTCCCCCAGCTTTACCTGGAGAGAACATGAATTAGAAAACAAACAAAAAAATCATTAATGCTTAAAAAAGCTTGATCATAGAATTTCCTGTTGGGGTTTGATTTCTAGAATTAATATCCTCTTAGAGCTAGATTTGCCTATCTGTCTTAACTCTTGGGCTACAGAGGATGGGAAATTAGTCATGCCTAAACCATCTGGGAATATCTAAAATAAAGAAACCCAAATGAACAAAGTTATGTGTTCCTGGAGACTGGCCAAGATGGAATATGGGAGCCCCTCTAGAAGATATATTTGATACTTTTTATTTTAAAAAGTAAATTAAAACCTTTTGGCAGTTAAATTGGACACCCAAATTTAGGCTGGGGTTCATATACACAACCGAGAGCACAATTCTAGAACATTCTCGACACTCTGGTCGTAGAGGCCACACTAATCTATATAGGACAAAGGCAGCGTCAGGCAGGCATTTAAAATTACTCACATTAGAACTGAATTCTCTCTGGATTTCAAAAGTTGTCTTGTTCTGTTTTATGTAATTGTGAGCCTGCATGTCATTAACGGTGGGGTCATGGGACATGGGCCAGGCTGTGTATGAGTTGGTGGCTGGCACTAGTTTTAGAAAAATCTACCAAGATAACTAGATGGCATCTTGATGACTGTCAGGTCCCGTGAGGCTAGGCTGTGTCTCATGTCATGGAAAGACTTTGTGACCAGTAGGTATGATATTTGGGTGTCTTAATTTGTTTTTTTGCTGTGAAGAGAAACCTTGGCCATAGCAACTCTTATAGAGAAAACATTTCACTGGGGTGGCTCATTTACAGTTTCAGAGGTTCAGTCCATTACCATGACAACAGGGGAGCAATGACAGTGGAGCTGGAGCTGAGAGCCCTGAATTTGATGGCAACAGGAAGTCCACTGAATGTCACAGGGAGGGAAGCTGTAGCAGAAGAAACCTTAGGGCCGGCCCCCAAAGTGATGCACTTTCTTCCACAAGGCCAGACCTCCAACCAGTGTCACTCCCTTTGGGGGCCATTTTCTCTCCAGCCACCACATGGGGAAAGCCCCATTCTGGGTGATGTATCTGTAATAGATATTTAAATGCATTTACACAGAAAAATTCTTGGTAGGGTAATAACATGCTAAAAGAAACATACCCAATCTTCTGCTGAGAGGAAAAGTCTTATCACATTAAATTTAAAGGTTTCTAAACAATTCTCATCAATTTAAAAATGTTTCATTTCACAGCAAAATGAAGCAAAAGTCATTACCCAATGCCTTAAGGTAGCGATCAGCCTTGGAAAAGGGTCTTCATGCAGAAACCACATAACTCCACTCCAGATGGGAGCTTGCATCGCGCTCTGGTGAGCCACATCTGCCCTCTCTACCAGGATCTGCTCTCAGGTTAAACTCTGTGACATTTTACTATTGGACCACAAAGGGGGCTTGCCATTGTGCCTCATGCTGTAAATTTAGTGATTTACTGCTGGTTTCCCGGTAGAAGACTTTGCATTTATTTATCTGCTCTAAACTTGAAATTCCAATTCTTCTACCTATTCTTCAGCTCACGTTTCCTAACAATATTATTGAACTATCTTTGTTTCTCCATTAAGGTTTACAGCTCCTGGCATTTCAATAGCACTCTGGTACACACCTCTACAATTTTGATAAACACAACAGATTTGCTGTTGATGAATTGTAAAACATTAAAACTGAAACAAAAACTACTAGAGGGCAAATGTTCATACATTTTTTTTCCAGCAAAAAAAGGCAAAGGTAAATATAGAATTAAAGCTGTGTCAGCTGCTTCCTGATATACTGGCACAAAAACTAAGTCACACTGGAGGACTTTGAAACCAGGTTCAAAGAAAGTGATGACTCCATCAGGCATGTAAGTTGGGGATAGATGAAGGTAACAGCACAGAGGGAGAGAAGTTCGGAGAAAAGCAGAGAGAACTAGGCACTCCATGATCTCTTATGGCACCTGAAGAAGGTGGCTCTCTCTCAACAAACAACAGGATCTGTGTATACAGAAAGCAGCCTGGCTCTCTGGAGATCAAAGACGAAGCTAAGCGAGGTGGAGGGTCCTTGGGAAGCAGACTCAGCTAGGGCAAGGGAGAGTCAGAGGTTTGTAAACTCTGTTTTGGGCGGGGTAGAATCAGAAAGAGGTATCATTAGAAATGCGTCCTTTTCATGTGTGTTGTGACTTTGGTCAGTCAACACGTTAAAAAATTCATAAGTCCATGTCTTGAAACTTAGTGAACAGAATGTTCTAGAAAGAGCCAGCCAACCCTTCCAGATGTCCCTGGTTCACTCCAGCTGTCCTTTCAATGTCTCACACACACTGTGACATTGGATGACTTGGCTTATCTCTCTTTTAAAGTTATTCACTAAACTTTTTTTCCCCAGCAAACATGCTTTACTCCACACCAGGTCAAGTATTGGGGTAGTTTTTCAACCTCTCAATCTTTGACCTTAAACTTGTCAGCTTTGACTGTAGAGAATTAAAAACAGTCTTACCCTAAGAGTCACGCGAACGACTCTGCTGTGCATAGCCGGATAAAATCTCACTGGGAGGACGTTTAAAACAAATTCTATTAAACAGTTGTGTGGATCTAATGACATGTACAAAAATATGAGCCCTGTTTGTAAAAACTAGATGCTAAGTAGAATGTCTAAGTTGTAAACATAATTCTTACAATGGAATACTATACAGACACAGAAATGGATGAGCCAGGGCTATTAGCAACTCACTGTTTATGAACGCATAAATAATATGGAGCAGGAAAACTCAACATCAAAGCATGCATCAGCGGTGATTCCATTTCTGTGGCTCTGTGTAGAGCTTCAGCGGGATAGTGACCACAGTGCCAGAAGGGCCCATGGGGACTTCTGGGAATTAGCTATCTGCTTACCCCTGCTTTCCATTTTCCCCAGACAGAGGAAGAGGAATCACAGCTGTCTTAGGGCTGTCCCCAGCAGCTTGGGGATGGTGTCCTGCTAACCAAATCCAGACCCAGTGGGGACAGGCAGGGAGAAGCCAGCAGGAATAGTTTGCCTACTCTGCCAGCGGGGAGCGTTTCCTCGTCCAGGCCATAGGTGCGAGGTTTATTGTTTTCTATAAAGTGTGAAAAGTATGTGTGTTCTGCAAAAACTGAGGTTTTCACAGCAGGGTACCCTTCTAGGGAAGTGGGAAGGGTCTCAGGTTATGAAAATGCTGGGTTAAAAACCAGGGAGGGCCCAGGCAAACCTGAATAGATTGTACTCTACAGCCACAATCCAAACTAGCATTATCCAAAGTAGGAAACAAGACAGTTCACTCTGGGCCCTCAGCCTCCAGTCACAGCCCCACTTCTTTGATCATCATTGCTAAGCCTTCATTCTTCTCGGTTGTTTCATAGCAAAGCCGTGTGTGTGTGTGTGTGTGTGTGTGTGTGTGTGAACTGTGTATGGTGTGTGTGAGCTGTATGTTGTATGTGTGTGTGTGGTGTTGGGTTTGTATGAGTGTGTGTGGTGTGTGTATAGGTCTGTGGAGGTGAGTACATGTATGTAGTGTCTGTGTGGTGTGTATAGGTATGTATGTGTGTGTGGTATGTGTAGTGTATGTGTGGTATATATGTGAGTGTGTGTGAGCTGTGTGGTGTATGTATGAGTGTGTGTGTAGGTATGGGGGTGTGTGTAGGTGAGTGTGGTACGTGTGTATGGTATGTGTGAGTTTGCCCGTGGTGTGTGTGTAGGTATGTGATGTATGTGTGGTATATGAGTGTGTGAGCTGTGTATGGTGTGTGTGTGTGTGTGTGTGTGTGTGTGTGTGTGCTTGTTGTGGTATGTGTGTGTGAGTGTGTCTGCATGTGGTATGTGAATGTGTGAGTGTGCTATGTGCTACGGTATATGTGAGTGTGTGTATGTGGTATGTATGTGTGTGTACAAGTTCACATGCACCTGTCCCTGTGTGTGTGGAAACCAGATGTCGTTTTCTCAGCTGTTACTCTCATCCACTTTGGTTCTTTTAGAGTCAAGGTCTCCCTTTTCCCTGGAACTCAGTGGTTCCTCCAGGCTAGCTGGCCAGTGAGCCCCAGGGAGTCTCCAGTCTTTACCTGCCCCACCCCAGCAGAAGGATCACAAACTCACCCACAGATGCTGCTTCTTTCTTTTCTTCTTCCTTCTTTTTTTCTTTTGAGACAGGGTTTCTTTGTGTTTACTGTCCTAGCTGTCCTGGAACTTGCTCTTGTAGACCAGACTGGCCTTGAACTCACAGAGATCCACCTGCCATTGCCTCTCAAGTGCTAGGATTAAAGGCATGCACCACCACCTAGCCCACAGCTTCGTCTCTTGGGTTCTGGTCTAACTGGGGTCTCTCTGCAAGCACCTTACTCCTAGGGCTCCCTCCTGCCCGTAGACATCACTTCAAAACCTTCAGATCCACACATTTTCAGTTAAACATGCATGGAAACTTGATGGTTCTGTGATAAGAGACATAATTTACAGAATTGCTTTGAGAAAAATGCCCAGGAATCGGAGAAACAAACAAACCAAAAGCGAACAAATCAGAACAGCAACAAAGCCTGGTACTAGCCAGAGCCCCTATGGTCTCCATGCATTTATGTCAAACTCGTGATTGATAGGAATGGGTTACCGCGGTGGTCGCCATGTTCGCAAATGTGAAGGAGACCAGGGGAGTGACACACAGCACATATTTTATTTATGAATGATTAGAATATTTTACAGCCATAAATCACTGTGCAGTTCAATGCTCAAGTGTAGTTAAAATCAATTCCAAGGGGAAGTGAGAGGAGGCTCAGGGAGAGAGCTGTCTCTGCCTGGCCTCTTTGGCTTTAGGGTGTCCTGTTCTACGTGTGTGTGTGTGTGTGTGTGTGTGTGTGTGTGTGTGTGTGTGTGTGATATGCTCGCTCGTTCCTGCCTCCAGAAGCCCAGTTTATCTGGGATTCTGCGACAAGCTGAACCGTAACAAATCCTGACAGGCTTTAATGAAGAGGTATAGAATGTCTCGGATGTATCTGAGGGAACTTCAGTGTTGTGGTTTTGTGTATGGTTATGGTAAATAACCAGCCCACTGATTGTTGTGGTCTGGCCTTTGCTGGGAGCTCTGGACCACTGGAGACCCATTTAGCCTGTATCGCCCCCACCTGCAGAGATCGCAATCACAGCAAGCTAGGCAGGGGCAGGGAAGGGGGCGCAGAGAGCCCCATCTTGTCTCACAGGACAGCCAAGAGCTGGCTCACTCTAGAAGGCTGGGAGGTTGACAAGCTCAAGGCTGGGGGGTGGGGTGGGGCGGGCTGTGTTAGGGGTTGCCAGTCTTTCTCCTTTCCCCATGACTGACTCTTGGAGATAGTCACTGTAAATGAGCCCAGCTGGGAGGGCTGGATGGCTGCTGGATTTTGAGCAGTGATGGCTTCCCCCTCATATCCCAGGGGTACACACAGCCTTCGCAACCTGACAGGAAGTGCTCAACCAGAACTGGAGCCGTCCTGGAGTGGTGGTGGTGTTTCAAATTAGAGCGGGGCCTCCAGCCTCAGGAACTCTCCTTTTCGACTGGTTGATATCTTTTCTTCATTAGGAAATCAGCATCCAGGGAGAGAGACACTGCGGCACACATGCGAGTGAAGCCAATGCTAAAGGTCTTGATCTCAGTCCATTCTCAGCCACGTGGAAGTTGCTAGCTTGAGTGCGTGCGTGCGTGCGTGTGTGCATGCGTGCGTGTGTGTGTGTGTGTGTGTGTGTGTGTGTGTGTGTAGGTGTATAGGAGCACAGAGGTTCCTCAGTCACTATCCACCTTTCTTCTTTTTCTGAGCCAGAGTCTTTCTCTTGAACCTGGAGTTCACCATTTCAGCTAGACTGGCTGACTTGCTTCAGAGAACCCACCTGTTCCCACCTCGCCAGTGACGGGGTTGCAAGCACACACCATGACATCTAGCTTTCTTCACATGGATGCTGGCGACCCGACACAGGTCCTCACATTTGAGTGGTGAGCACTTTCCTGAGGGAGTCTCCTTCCCAGCACTGCTTTTCTGCTTTCTTATCTCCCCTCCCTGAGGGCCTCAGGATCAGGGCTCTTTGTCTAGAGGCCTCCTCTGCTGCTTGTCTAGTAGCCACCACCTCTTCTGTGTCATACAAGACGCAAGCCCCGGCCTTTTCCTTTGGTGCACTAAAGGTAGGGAAGACTGTACTTTCGTTCCTGTGCCCCTTTGCTAATCAATGACAACTTCCCTTCGGACACTCGAGAATGATAACTGCACGCTAGGGGCATCGATTCTCTCACTTCCTGGTGCTGGGGAGTCTGGGGTTGAAGAACGAGCATGCTTGGTGTCTGGTGTGAACCTACTTCTCACAACATGGTGTCCTCGCTGTGACTTTGTATGGCAGAAGCGAGCAAGCTCACTAGGAACTTCTTGTAAGGCATCAATCCCATTACCAATGCCCACCCTCCTAGTTACCTCCCAAAGTGTCCCCCTAAAAAGATTTTAAAATATGAACTTTGGAGAGGCATTGAAGTCCAGTCAAGGGGCTGGGGAGATGATTCAGTTGGCACAGCACTGTGTAAAATGCCAGGCATAGCGGCCTGTGTTTGTAATCCCAGGCCTGGGGAAGCTGACATGGGTGGATCCCTGGGGCACTCTGACAAGCCAGCTTAGCTCAGTTGGTGAGGTCACATTGACATGTAAATCCAGAGAGGGACACAATTCAGTTGATAATCTCTAAAATCAAGCGTTCCCACATTATGAGAAAGAGGTAAACCCAAGAATTATCTTCTAGACGAGAATTTCCTTCAGTTGGATATATGGTTTATTTTGTGCATCTTCCTGATGTGCTCAGGGATGCTCACATGTTTGGTGGAACATTGTGTGTAGGTGTGTCTGTGAAGGTGTTTCAGGAAGGGATAAGTGACTGGACCAGTAGTCGGGGTAGAGATGGTCCTCACCAACATGGACAGTTCAGCAAATCACCAGAAAATCTGAAGAGAAGAAAGATTGGGAGAAGGGTACCTTTTTTCTTTATGAGATGGGACATCCATCTGCCTGCCCTTGATATCCATCCCACCTACCCTTGGACACTGGGACATCTATCCTGCCTGCCCTTAGACTTTGGGACATCTATCTCTTCCTGTTCTTGAATTCTGGGACATTCATCCCTTCCTGCCCTTATATCCTAAACCCTGTTGGTCTCAATTCTTTGGATCAGTGAAGCTATGCAGCAATTTTCCTGGCTTTCTGCTTGCTTACAGAAGACTGTGGGACTGGTCAGCCTGTGCAGTTGCATGGGCCAATCTTGTTAAATTGTCTTGTAAAAACGCACATCTCCTCCTGGTTCTTCTCTGGAGAACCCTAATGCGATGGGAAAAGTGGGTCTCCTCTGGGACACTTCTCTGTGTTCTTAGACTAGCATTTAGGAAGGCATTGCTTTAAGCCAAGTAAATTAAAGTTTAAGAAGAGTGTGTGTTCATACACAGACAAAGACACACAGGCAAACACACACGTGTGGATATACTCATACACACACATGCACAAACATGCACACACACATATATACACACAAAGTCCTGTGGTTGTTAGAATTTATGAAGTGGTATTTCACTTGTTATCAGACTACTAAGTATTGGCATATTTCAATGAGAAAGACAGAAAATATCCTAGCATTTGCCACGTGAATCTTCCAGACAGTCAGGATGGGTGAGCAAGAGCTGTCCTTTGCAGCAGGTGCTGATAGACACATAGCAAACCGACCTCAAACAGCGCATGCAACCGGCTCTCTCATAAGATAACCTCCACAGCACAGAATTACACAGTCCTGAGGAAGACGGCTCAAGCAATTATGTCATTGTATTCAGCATTGCTCCAAGCATAAGTAGCCAGCAGTTAAACAGCATATCTTAAATCAGCCAGTTTTATAAACCCATACAGAGCGCATACGCGAATGCACAGTGGGCAATCCACCCGACAGATAATGTGAATCCTCTTTCTAATGTTTCTACAAAGCCGCTTACAGATAACGATGTAAAGTGCCAGCGAGCCAGTCTCTAAGTGTTTTTCAGGAGAGCTACTGTTGTCCACATCACACACAGAGACTCAGTGCACCCATCCCTCCTCAAAAGGGCCGAGATCCCCGCAAAGGAAGCAAATTCAGATTTCAGGAGAAAGTAGATGTGTGATGTGTGGTCCTTGTGGGGACCTCATTCGTAACCAGGCACTCTTATATTTGGGACTTTAGCAGGGTGGTCATGGGGAAAGAGTCCACATGGCTCCATGGAGGGTAAGGGACACAGAGGGAGAAGGACAGAGATTCTGCTTTGTCCGGGTCTCACACTGTCAGCAATGTCGTACGTGAAAATGTAGCTAAGACCAGTCATCTTTCAATAAAGAGTTCCAGCCAGACTACACGGAGGACGGTTGGTTTCCTGGTTCTGGGCCTGGCTTCACTGGGACACCAAGCTGTGAACCATCAGCTCTACCTCTAGCTGATTAGAATCCTGAGCCTTTTGCGAGAAGGCTCCCGAGTCTGAAGCTCTGGCTTCCTTCAGGCTCCTCCCAGGCTACACAAAAGCATATTGAAAGTGTGTCCTATTGGCATCATCAAGCCAAGGTTCCCCTGATGGTGTCACTAAGCTCCAAGCTGTCCTGGCGCCAATGTTGCCAAGCTGTCTCGTTTCCAAAGTGCTAACGGAGTGGTAAGTGCAGGGTCTTGTTTTGAAAACACTGAGTCTGATCGAATATGTAGCTGTTCAGATGGAGAGAGAGCACAGACAGCTAAACAGCTTGTTTACAAGGAAGGGCACAGCTAGGTTTTCGCCGGCCCCGTAAATCCTCTCTCTCCAACCACAGAGGCAGCTCTTCCTGGCAATCAATTAGCACGGGTGGGGAGGCAGACTCCTAGGGCCTGTACTTTCCCAGGTGCGGTGGTCCAGGAGAGCTGAGCAGCCAGGAGCCCTGAGGATGCCCTTAGAGGCTTAGACTGGGGTCTCTGGGAATGGCTGGGAGGAGAGCCCCCTGTTGGATGAATGAGGACATACACCAGAGTGGAATCCTCCCTTAAGGGAGTCTCAAAACCCTGCCTCTCCTGTTCTCTTGCCCCTCTTTCTAATGACATGGGGTCTATGTAGCCATGACGACTTTAAGCTTTAGATCCTCTTGCCTTGACCTCCCAAGTGGTGGGGTTACAACTGTGTGCCTTCACACGGGGTTTTGGAAAGCGAGGGCTTTCTGCAGGCCAGGCAAGCACTGGACCAACTGAGCGACATCTCTAGCCCAGACCAGGCACTCTGGACCTGCTAGGCTGGTCCAGCATTCTTCCTGGGCTTGTGCTCTGTGTGCTGTAAGCATTCGGTAGGATCTGTCCCACCCACACGCCAGTGGCACCCAACTTCCCTCCAAGTGTGACAACAGACATGTCTCCAATCACCATTTCCTGTTTGGGAACCATCTCTTGGGCAATGGCGGTCCTTCGTTTTGGAATGTGGTTTTGCAAGGGTTAATCTTTGTCTTTTCTAAATGCAAATTGACACTGGCTCTCCTTGATTCCCTGCTCTCAGCTGAGTGCCAGCTATAAGATTACATATGGGCTAATACTCCCATCTCCAACCTGAAGCTTTCAAAGGAAACAGCTTTTATCTTCTCAGTTACATCAAGGGGAAGGGAGGGGAGATCTCCGTTGCTTTGCCTGCAAATTTTAAGCCTTTAATCGCTTTCCCGCCAATGCTGGGGAGCTGGGCTGAGAATCCACCTGCTCTCCCAGTCTTGACCTTAGGCCTGTGCCTGCTGGAATCCTGGGAAAGCTCACTTCCTTCCTGCCAGCCACAACAACCAGGTTTTGGGCAGAGATAACTCAGGCCTCCTCGATTATAGCTGAGAGGAAGCAGGAGATTGGCCATCTGCAACTCTGTCTACCTTCCCGGCTCCAGAGCAGGTGGGGGCTCGCTCTCTTAGAATTTTCATTCTGTCCTCAACAGGACTCAAGGACATCTTTGTCTGGTGAGAACCTTGCTGGTTTTCTTTATGTTTTAATCTCAGTGAGATAAAAAAAAGTAAAATTAAACAACAAGAGTATTTTTGCAAATTCAACAAATTTCAAAAATTCAAAAAAAGCAAAGCTAGATAATCCTGCATTTCACATGCATTCGCCCAGAAGGGATTTGCCTCTAGTTCTCTTCAGAGACAAAGGGAAGGAGGTCCTGATCTCTCTCTGTGTCCTGACATCTAAGATTTGTGGGGGGCCAGTTTCCAAGGTGGTTCTTATCTGGGGGATACGACTGTGGGAATCCACCCAGCTCACTGTTAGCATTAGGCTGTAAATTATCCGGCTCCAGGTTTTTAATTGTTTCTCTGGGAAATGGTTCCCTTGCATCTTGCTCTTCAGAGGATGTGAAAAACCACGTGTTGGTCCAGTGTGTTGACAGGAGAGGGCATTTCACACACAGCTCCCAGCAAGCATTCTGTGTGGTGGGAGGACTCTTCTCCGCATGAAAGCCATCACACAAAACTCCGTCCTCCATGGAGAATGAGAGCAAGATCATTCTGAGTCAACTGTGAGGGACATGGCTTGAGAAGATAGGGTCCCCCAAGAGATGTGCTCCATTGTAGAAGTGGTCACACGAGGTTTTACTAGTTATAGAACAAAGAAAGTCATCCTAAAAACGAAGTTGTTTTTTTTCTCTCGTGTTGAACCTTGAGCAGCGAGGAGAGAAATCTCTCCAATAGGTCTCAGGTGCTGCTGCTGGTTGAGCTTCGGAGCTTTGGAGCTGGTGGAAGGTGGAGGCCTGCTAAGTTAATGCAGTCTATATGGATTCTTTCTTCTTCTTCCTTCCTTCCTTCTTTGGGTTTTTGAGACAGGGTTTCTCTGTGTAACAGCTCTGGCTGTCCTGGAGCTTGCTCTGAAGAGCAGGCTGGCCTCAAACTCATACAGATCTAGTTGCCCATGCTTCCCCAGTGCTGGGATTAAAGGCGTGCAACACCACTGTCCAGCTGTTTTTTAAGTTAATGCATTCTAAACGTTTTACATATTAGTCAAGAATGTTATGTCAGATACCGAGTTGGTAATAAGTGACTATTACAATCTTAAAAATAACTCCAGGTAATTTTGACTTTTTGTTGCTCTGCTGACATTCCCACTCTCCGGAACCATGGCAATGCGAATCATTCATACAGTCTGCAGAATCACCACACAGATGGAACCAACTGTTTGCAAAATGCCTGTGTCAGGTAAGGGCAAAAGAAGCAAGAAGTAAAAATGCTCCTTGGAGAACACCATCCCCTGAATTGGTGGTTTTCAACCTATGGATCGTGATGCCTTTGGGGGTGAACCATCCTCCACAGGGGTCACTTAAGACCATCAGAAAAACACAGATATTTACATTATGATTCACAACAGTAGCAAAATTACAGTTATAAAGCAGCAATGAAAAGAATCTTATGGTTGGGGTCACCACAAAAACTGTATTAAAGGGTCACAGCATTTGGCAGGTTGAGAACCGCCACACTAAATGAAGACTGATCTGTGTGTTGCGTACTGAGGCCTGGCAAGCCCACACCCTCTGTCTCCAGTGGAGGGAGCTTCAAAGACTTGCTACTGTCTACTCTTCACGCATCTCAAGGAAGGTGGAGCGAGGCATAGTGGCCTGCCTTTCTTGTGGGTCACAGACCGCCCTGGGAAAGGACTTGGACTCTCTCCTAAAACACAAGACAAGCACCAGTGGCTACTTCTTTGTCTGCAATGTTCAAGGCAGTGGGGGCTGTTGGATATTGTCTCCATTCCTCTGACCTGAATCCATAAGCCCAATGCAGAATGTCCTGATGGATGAGGTCACATGGCCTCTTTGACATTCAGAGTATGTACCACCATTCCCTAGACTCTTGCTTCCTGGGTTTCCTGGGGCTAGGTTTCCTGCAAGGACTCAAGGTTGACCTAGCAGTCCCTGGTGGCCACATCCCCTTGCCCTGGATCAGGACTGCTGATGCCGTGTTGTGTAGAGCCCAGCATCTTTTCTTCTCCTGGAGGAGCTGAGCTCATTGGTATTAGGATGTGTATTATAAAAATCTTGGGCCATGGGAGATTAGGAACATGACTTCCTTTGACTTGTTGAGCTCGACTTTACCCAGCAAATTATTTCTTTTTCTGTTGCATTTCTTCTCTCTTTGCATTTTTGGGTATACTGAGGTGACATTGGAAACACCGAGCTTGCCTGCATGTGGCAGGCAAGGCCAGTGTGTGACCGCATGATCTGTGCTAATGGTGTGTCTGACCTGAAGTGATCAGGAAATGAGGACAGACCGTTTTTGAGAGTTCCTCTGAGACTGTGTGTGCATTATCCAGGAAATGGTTTGGCTTTGGCTTTGCAGCAAGAAAATCTGGAAAAGCCCCACAGCTCCATGTTGTTTGTGGGGGGTGTAGATAGCTTAATTAATGAGAGAACTCAGGGGACCACTTTGCCTTAGGGAACAACCAAAACGCGGAGAAGCGTGAGCCAGGCTAGTTCAAGGACAGTCTGGGCAATGCTCATGATAAGGGTGTCTGAGGTCTGTAAAGCAAATTGGCTCATGTTCTCCTTCACACCAGTGGGAAGGGATCACTATTTTGAAGCCTAGTCGATGTACCAGAATCCTCGTAGGCAGGCCCAAGATTTTGACAATCCTACAATGTGACTTTGTCATGCACAAAGTTCATACCTGAGAGCTAGGAAATCAAGCTACAAAAAAATTTACACACACACAGAATTTCATAATGCTTAAGTTTTTGAGTTCATGTTAAGCTAAATCTATAGCTATCCTAGGTTACATATAGCTCACAGCAGCATCCTAGGCTACATACTCCAGCAGCCACATCCTAGGCTACATACATACGCCAACAGCAGCACCTAGGTTACATACAACCAAAGGCAGCACCCTAGGCTACATACAGCCAATGGTGTGTAGGTTGGACATGCATCTTAATTTTCACTTTCCCAAGGACCATGCTCAGCAGGAAGACCCTGTTCTACAAATGAAGAAACCGATGCTCCAGAAGAGACTCATTTCATGGCTGTGAAACAGCCGAGACTGGAAGCTGAGGCTGAGTCTGCCCTCTGACCACAGCCGTTACAAGTGATCATCTGGGGCCAGGGAGCTGGATCAGTGGGTAAAGCGCTTGCTGTGCAACCTTGAGTTTGTCTCCCTTGAGCCCATGTGGAAAGCTGATGTGGTCGTGTGTGTCTGTAATCCCAGATCTCCTGTGCTGAGATGGGCAGCAGGGAGAGGGGAATCCCTACAGGTTCCCAGATCAGCTCACCTGGGGCTTGCAGTGAGGGCCCTTGCCTCCAGCAAGGTGAGGGCAATGCTCTTGGGTTGTGCTCTGGTTTCCACATGTGCAAGTGGCACATGTGCACCTGCATTTATAGACATGATCATGTGTGCGCATGCGCGTGCACACACACACACCCCTCATAGATTGTTCCCATCTCCTTGCAGACCTTGGCCTGGCTCTCTGGGACTCCTCCTGGAGGACATAGCTTAGCCACCACTAGCTGCTGAAATATGACGTTTGGCATAAGAAGGAAGCCAGGTGTGAGGCTGAGGGGAAAGGGGAAAATCCATTGGGGGTCAGGGACTTCCTGTTTCCCACTTCTCTCCCTCTGTCCCTGTGCTCTTCTGCTCTCTGTGGTGACTCGGGGTCCTCGGATCTCCACTGGGGTGCAGAAGCTAGAAGACTTGGGTTGAACAGGGATCCCGTCCTGGATCCCAGTCCCTACTAGGTGACAGGACAGGCCAGCATTAGGCATCTCCCATTATGGCGCTTCCCTGCCACCCAGGAAAGCTGATTTCGTTTTGTGTGATACTGGGGATCAAACCCACGGCTTCATGCATGTTAGGTGAACACTCTACCCACTGAGCTACACCCTTAGCCTCCGTTGTGAGTTTTGCATCTTGTGCAAGGAAGTTTGGGAGACCCTGGGCTGGGGTGCATGTGGCCAATGCCTCTTTAATTGATGGACACACATCTGGTCTGTCACAGTAACAGCTCAGGCTTCCAATTCAGCATTGATTTTTCCCCCTGGAAACCCAAATTATTGATGATTTCGAAGCTGAAAGTTGCAGGCTCCTAAGGGTTGTGGCTGCTGGTGTGAGAGGCGGCCGTGCGGCTGTGGGACTGGAAGCAGTTTCCTCTGCTCAGGGGAGTGGGGGCTAACGCGAGCCCTGGGTGACAGGATGGCGGGTGGAGCCTGGGAGCAGTGGGCTCTGGGTTTCCCACCAGAGCAGCTTCTGCCTAACCCTGGTGGTACCTACTTCACTCTTATCGTTAAATGTTTGCAAATACCACCCCCCCCAAAAAAAAAACCAATAGTGTGGGTAGAATTTGCCCTGGGAAGAATTTTGCATGTCCTAAAACTGACACTCGTTGGATAAAGATGGCCTGGGGACACACTGGGAGATGGAGGAAGCCCCACAGCTATGCATCTTGTTGAAAAGGGAGTTTCACCGCTGATAATTTAGGAGGTCAGAGGGCAAGTCTATATTCTCAGCTTCTGGATGCAGGGGATAGCTGAGAACACACTCTCTCTCTCTTTCTCTCTCTCTCTCTGTGTGTGTGTGCATGCATGTGTGTGTGGTGTGAGTGTATGTGTGTGTGTGCGTGTATATGTGTGTATGTAATACATTTAAGATACATTGTCCCTCTCTTGTTTCCAAACACTTAAGAACATAATCTACTTCGCTGGCAAGAAAGAGAAGGGAATGAGAGGCTCAGCAATTTCCATGAACGGCAGCATTGAAACACTCAAACAAAAGAATTCAAGGTGTTTCTGTAAAACCCTCCCTGGGGACCTATTGGGTTAATAAATTAATCAATGCCAAGTGTGGACCATAGTGGAGACTGGATAGGAGTGAGGGCCTCCTCAGATCTATCCATATATATTGATGTCAGGACACAGAAGCATTCCGGAGAGAGCTGAGGCTGAAATTGAACTCTGGTCTACGAATTTTAACCAAATCTAATGGAACAAGTGACTTGCAAATTGGGAACTCCCCATGCTATGTCACTAGCTCATTTAGGAATGTGTTTGTCCTGCAAGCCTTAGGACCTGAGTTCAACCCCCAGAACGCGTACTAAAAATGCCAGTCCTGCCAGTACGCACTTGTAATCCCAGCTCTGGGAGGGTGGAGACAAGTGAGTCCCTGGGGCCTGTGACTAGCTAGACTAGGCAAATCGAAAAATTCTAGGCCAGAGAGAGACCTTGTCTCTCCACTGAGAAGGTGGTTAGCCCTCAAGGAATGTCACCGAAGTTGCTCTCTGGCCTCCATGCTCACACACGGGTGACATGAACGTCCATCAACATGCACCCATGAACACCCACAGGAGCTTGTCACCTCTAGCCTGTGTTACTGTCTTCCTTTAGAGACCCAGTGACATGCCATCTGACAGCAATTAGCATACATAAAAATGAGATGTGGAGTTTGGAATCTCTACTTTAGTTGGGCCCAGGCCAGCATCTAGACAAGCCAGAGTCTGCAGCGTTGATCTCTTATGGAATCCAGACTTCTACTTAGTGACACTTGCTTTGTTAAGGCTGTCAGATAAAACAAGCCGCCAAAGGTGAAGCCTTTACCTTGATCTGTAAAGAAATTCCAGTGCTTCAGCTGATGGTCGATATGTGTGACACTGGATCTAATAGAGGAGAAAACTATCATGTGTGTGCCTGTGCACATAAGACACAAGAGGACAGCACATTAAAAACCAGCATCACGGACAAGATGCTCCCGCGCCTGAAAAGTCAGCTGAGTCGGCTTGCCTTCCTGCTGATTTTGAAAGTCTTTATGGGACACTTCTCATTCTAACTTTGCTGAATTAGTTACAGGTTGTGGTTCAGTGATAAAATGCCAGACAGAGCAGTTTAAGGAAGGGCTTGTTGATTGGCTTTTATTTCAAAGGTACAGTCTTGGTGGGGACGTCATGGCAGCGGAAGCTTGAGCCAGCAGGTCAGGTGCCATGCCACCAGGAGGCAGAGAGATATGGATGTCCTTGCTGGCTCGTGGTCTCCCTTTAATGCAGTTCAGTACCCAAGCCCAGGGAGTGGTACCGCCCACTAATGGGGTGGGTCATGCCACCTCCAAAAACCTAATTAAGATTAATTAGCCTAATCCCTCACAGGCATAGCTAGGGTTGACCTAATCTAGATAATTCCTCATAGACATGCCCAGAAACTGTCTCCAAGGTGACTCTAGATCCTTCCAAGTTGATAATATGAGACATCAGAGTGATTGTTTTATTTCTTCCAATGCTTTGTACCTAATTGAAATATGACAGTAAGTATGTTGTAAGTGCGCATGCACGCGCGTGTGTGCGCGCGTGCGCGCGCCCGCGCGCGCGCGCACGCGCACACACACACACACACACACACACACACACACACACACACACAGTATCGTTTTTCACATAGCCATGTTAGAGTCTTACATCTCAACCTACATGTGCCTTTTAATATAAAAATCATATCCTATGGGAGTCTGGACAGAGCTCAGTGGTTAAGTGGTCTTTTGTTCATCATTATACATGTGAGATCTGGTCATTGAAGGAATAGGACCAGAGCGACATTTTTTTAAGAGAAAAAAAATAGACTGCTCTTCTAGAGGACCTATGTTCAGTTTCCACCTCCTACAGGGTAGCTCTCAACCATCCACTTTCAGGGGATCTGATGCCCTCTTTGGTCTCTTTGGGCACCACAAGCATGCGATGCACAAGACATACATGCAGGCAGAATATTCATGCACATGACATCAAAATGAAATATTAAAAGTCCTATAATAATATGTAGTACATCCCCCCAGTTAGGAAAAAGAGTCTTTTGTGAAAAGCCAGCCACCTGCTCGAGCTGCATGTCACAGGCGGGAATAGCAGGCAGTGATTTGCTAACGCATCATTGCACAGTACTTTCAGGGAGCTGGTTCCCACCACTGGGACATTCAAATGCCTTGTGCAAGAGGATGCTATGCTTGTGTACGACTTATGCAAAGGCCCTTATACTTTGTTCATTTCAGTTTTTAAAGTGTGTGTGTGTGTGTGTGTGTGTGTGTGTGTGTGTGTGTAGCACATGTATGTGTGCTCATGCAACAGTGTGTGTGTGTGTGTGTGTATTTGTGTGTATGAGGTACAGGTATGTGTCCTTATGTCACAGTGCATGTGTGTATATGTGTATGTATGTGTATGAGGTACATGCATGTGTTCTCATGCCACAGTGTGTGTATGTATGGAGTAAATGTATGTGTGTCCATGCCACAGTGTGTATGTGTGTATGAAGTACATATATGTGTGTGTTTCTATGTGTGTATAAAGTACATATATGTATGCTCATACCACAGTGTGTGTATCTGTGTGTATGAGGTACAGGTATGTGTTCTCATGTCATAGTATATGTTTGTGTATGTGTATGAAGTACATGTATGTGTTCTTATGCCACAGTGTGTATGTATATGGAGTACATGTATGTGTGTTCATTCTACAGTGTATATGTGTGTGGAGTACATATATGTGTCTCTGTGTATAAAGTACATATATATGTGCTCATGCCACAGTGTATATATGAAGTGCATGTATATGTGCTCGTGCCATAATATGTGTGTGTGTGTGTAGTACATGTATATGTGGTCATGCCACAGAATGTGTATAGAGATCAGAGGACAGGTTATGGAGCCCACGGTTTGAACTCTGCTCACCAGGCTTGCATGAAGCACCTTTGCCTGCTGAGCCATCGCTCCTACTTATACTTTAATCATCTCTAGATGATGAATAATCCATAGCACAATGTCAGTGCTGCATCAATAGCTGATATATTGTATTGTTTAGGGAAGAATGATGAGAAAAATAGAGCGAATATTGTCATCTCAGACGCAATATTTTCCCCACACCTATCTTGGTTGGGGCCTGG
Source organism: Ondatra zibethicus (assembly GCA_004026605.1). Classification (NCBI taxonomy): domain Eukaryota; kingdom Metazoa; phylum Chordata; class Mammalia; order Rodentia; family Cricetidae; genus Ondatra; species Ondatra zibethicus. The sequence goes on along the minus strand of PVIU01010573.1, from coordinate 38,698 downwards.
GTGAGGCTGAGGACTTCAAGACATGGTTGCATGTGAGCACAAAGACACCTTGTCCACAGGACACTGACTGTTACTACAGTAGGTAGATATGTTACTGTAGTCTTGTTAAATATTTGAGATGTGGTCTTATATAGTCCAGGCTGGCATTGTTCCATACAGCAAAGGATGGCCGTGAACTTCTGATCTTCCTGCCTCCACATTCCCCATGCTGGAATGACGGTCAGGTGCACCATACTTGGCCTGCTTATTGTGATCTTTTGGTTTGAAATGAGACTGTTCATTCAAAAGCTTTTGTGCAATCAGAGGAGAGCTGTAACCCATTCCCACAGATGCATCTCTGTGCCAACTGGAGGGTTCTGAGCCAGGAAACAGCTTCTGGCTTACAGGCCCTTTGGCTGGCAACACACTGCAGTCTGCTGGAGCCCAAGGGTACAGCTGTGGCATGGGCTGGCAATTGACGCAGCAGGCCCCTCAGTCCCAAATTCCCAGCCTCCAGAGCCAGGGACAGCTGGCCATGGAATATGCACTTTTCTTCCTAGGGTTAAAAGTCCAGTCTTGGATGCTTTCCTCAGCATCCTCTCTGTCATGGAGTCCAGAGGCCTACAGTGCGGCCAGTGCCCACACCCAAAGTCAGGCCGTCTGAGAACAGCTGTGCCCTACAGTGCAGGTCCAGTGCCCACACCCAAAGTCAGGCTGTCTGAGAACAGCTGTGCCCTACAGTGCAGGTCCAGTGCCCACACCCAAAGTCAGGCCATCTGAGAACAGCTGTGCCCTACAGTGCAGGTCCAGTGCCCACACCCAAAGTCAGGCAGGAGCAGAGGAGACGGTAGGTGGCTCTCCACTGCCTGCTTTCTGTGTCCAGTGGTTAAACTATGGCATGCCCCCAAATCAGCTGAGGCCTGTTCTGCCTTATAAGGACAGGAAGCAGGACTTGAAATTCCCAAGCGTTACTAACGGTGTGCTGGAGCATTCCTTTAACCCCGGCACTAGGTACACAAAGGCCATCCTGGTCTACATAGACTTCTAGGACAGCCATAGCTTCTTAGAGAGACCCTGACATTTCCAAGAATTAATCCAAGTAGAAAAGTATGGGGGCCCATTTTTAGTTCCGGTATATGTGAAAAGGAAGAGCAAATCTGGCTTTCGAGTTTTAAAATAAATTTATTCTCTCACAATTTCATACATAAAATACTTTGACCACATTCATGCTCTTCCCTTGTTATCCTAGCTTGCCTGTGCCCTCACCAAATGCCTTTCCTTCCTCACATGTCACTTCATGCCCACTTTTCTCTTATTCACTATTGGACTTGCCCCCCCCCCTGCATACAATCAAGTCTGCTCACTTGAACATGGGTAGAGATATCATTTACTTGAGCGAGGGCAGTCTGCTGCTGGCGATACCACACACTAATGGTGGCAATCCCAGCCACCATTAACCGTCTATGTCTAGGGAAGACGAGGTCCCATGAGACCCTATCCAACCATGATGGCTCCTTGACAGGCCCTGCACTTGAAGGAATTCATTGACAAAAGACACAAGAGCTGAGATGACCAGTCTCGAAAGTGCACATTTCCAGGCAGTGCGCCTTTCGGGACACATGGGCCATTCATAGGTTTCTCTTTGGCGACACAGACAATGCTCAGTGCGCTCTGTCTCCTTTGGTGTGACAGGACACCAAAGTTAATTTTTTGTGTTGCCATGCTTTCACAAAGACATGTGCCTGCTGGAATTTTTTGGAGTATTGACTCACAAAGACATGTGCCTGCTGGAATTTTTTGGAGTATTGACTGCTGAGGTTTCACAGAGGGATTTGTGGATTCCTGGGAGCATTATAAAGAGCCCAGAGGATACATGGGCAGTTTGTATTGGACAGAGTTAGCCTGGGCTGGTAATGATGGGATGATAAACTGGGCATTGCCTGCATTGTATGATTTTCATTGTAGTTCCCATTTAAATTTGTCCACCCAGAGTGGAGGTAAAAGGCATTTCCTAGATTCTGAGAGGAGTGTCCCAAAAGCTGGAATATTATCTTGGCCTTCCTCTCCCATGGGTGCCATGTACTGTGGCTTTAGCTCTAGACTACTTAGATCGTTTAGCAAGCTGTAGTTTTGTTTGCAGCCCACAGTTTGGACCCTGGATGCAAGCTCCATTACTATCCAGGACCCACAAACTTGGGATTAGCGTCCCTGGGTAAGCGCATATCCCTCAAGAAAGACCATTCCTGCCTCATGTGCACTCTGTCTGCACAGCTGGGTGCTTCATCCTGTGACTGCCCCTGGAGAAGTCTGGTATGCCGCTCTCTTAAGCAGCCAGCAACATCCACACTTTGAAGTGATGATCCCAGGGGCCCTCCCTCCACTGATAAGCAGCACCCACTCTCACTTAGGTGCCACCCTTTCCTTCCAGCCCTAACAGCTTTACCTCTGTGGGTAAAACCAGACCAGTGCAGATAGCACAAACTTCTGCAAATCGTGAGTCTAAAGATGGAGAACCAAGTGATAATGGCATCGGACAACCATGGTGCAATCAAAGTCAAACGTCATGTACCATGGGGTCCAGTAACAGTGATCCCCACTGCAACAATTACCTAAATGTGCCAAAAAAAAACCCTCCAGCCAGAGTAGTGTATCTACACAGTTGGGTAGCACTGAATCCTAAAAGGACTGAGCTATCAAGGCATGAAGAGCTACAAAGGAAGAGGCTCCGATACTATCATCTGGGTGAAGATGCCAATGTGTGAGGGTGCAGAGTACCTGGTTCTGGCTCTGTGATGTTCTAGAAGACACAAAACCAAAGTGAGTGCAGAGATCGGAGGTTGCTGAGGGCTGTTGTGGGTGGGGAAAAGAGTACACACATGGGATTTTCAGGGCATTGACACTGTTCTGTGACAGCACATATGGAAAAAGCTTTGTCTAAACTCTTGAGACATTTGTCACCAGGGGAGACACTAACACACTGTGAGTTTTAGTTGGTCACAGTGTGACTGTTGGATTAGGGATGACAAATGTATTTCAAAAATAAAAGGTATTAGTCATAGAGGGCATGAGGTCAGGGACTATAGAAAGGGCTGTGCTTTCTCCACTCGTCTAAAGCCGAAATGTTCCGAATATTCACTCATGAATGTGCTAAGAGAAGAAGGTAATTTAGAAGTGGGGTAGTCAGTGCAGCTGGTCCTTTGCTGGGTGGCTTTAGGGGCATAGTGTCCTGGGGCTGTAGCATATGAGGAGCTGACCCAGAATATTCTCTGTACTCCACGAGATGGGATTTGAAGTTGATCAAAGTGTCAGGGATTCCACTCAAACCAAGAACCAAGTAGCCATTTCACTTCCTCCCGCAGTTACTAAGGCTTAGAAAATATGGTAAGTGTGCAGTGTCCCATATGCTGGCTCTCCTAGAGCCTTTCTTTAAAACCAATTTCTCCATACCTCATCTCTCTATTTCATGAGCTCCACCTGGCTCACACCCTCATCCATTTCTTGGCGGTTCATCGGCACTCATAGCTGTTGGCATGTGCCTGTGAACATGAACTAGGTAATGACTCAGTGAAAAGACCCTAGACAGGTTCTTTGGGGGAAAGAAGTTTCTCACTCACTGTTCTGGAGGCTTCTAGTGTGGGGCAGGGATCCCAGTGTGGTTGAGACCTGCTGAAGACTCTCTTGACTTGCAGGTGATCACCCTGCTCTCCGTAGCCCCCTTTCAGACAGATCATTTTCCCCCTTTTCCTTTATAAATCATCAATCTTTTAATGAGGGCCCCATCTCCACGACCCAATATAACCTTAATTACTTTGCGAATCTCCCACCTGTAATTCGCAGCCTGCTGGGAGGTGGGGCTTCAACATTTGAGAGTTGTGAGGCCCTAGTAGTATCCATGACGATGGAAAAGCAAGAGCCCATACCTGCCCCGCCAACCACACAGTTTGTGTTTCCCTCTCCTCTCCTCTCCTCTCCTCTCCCTTCCCCTCCCCTCCTCTCCCCTCCCCTTTCTGTACTGTCCCTTCCCTTCCCTTCCTTTCCCTTCCCTTCCCTTCCCTTCCCTTCCCTTCCCTTCCCTTTCTTTTCATTTTTTACCCCTTGCTTTCCACACACAAGGCTTGAGATTCCTCAGGGGAATGCTGGCTCGGCATCTTACTGTCTGATGTGGACACGGGTCTTGCCTTTAAAAGCTCCTGCTGTCCATCTACAAAGGGAGTATTAGAATATCCATACCGGGCTGGAGAGATGGCTCAGAGGTTAAGAGCACTGACTGCTCTTCCAAAGGTCCTGAGTTCAATTCCCAGCAACCACATGGTGGCTCACAACCATCTGTAATGAGATCTGGTGCCCTCTTCTGGCCTGTAGGCATGCATGGGGGCTGAACACTGTGTACATAATAAATAAATAAATCTTTTAAAAAAAAGAATATCCATATCATAAGAGTGTTTCAAGGACTGAGTGAAGTCAAATGACACAGAGTTCACTTGCTTGGTGCTCACATAGACCTACATCTATTCAAAGTGGTCCAGATCCATTCGTCTGGTGTTGCCACAGTGAAATGACCCACACGGCAATGCCCTATGTACTTAGAATGCACAGTTTCGCGTGCATTCATGGCAGCGTGACTGTGGCATGGTAAAGTCTCAACTTAAGAGTTTATTTGGAGACAGCAATCCATTAAAGGAGGGGAAAAATCAATAGCCCAATTAGGGGCCATCTCATCCTGTCCTGACGCCAGCTGCCCTAAAGGACGCTGCTACCAAGTGCTGCCTCTAATGGTGTGTGCTGCCTGCCACTAGAGCCAGCGCAGGATGCAGTGCCCTCTCAGGACCCCGTAAATGTGGAAAGTGCAGCAGATGCAGGCGTATGTATCCTGTTCTAGTCAACAATCCAACCTAGTAACTTAGCGGGAGGCGCCTCCTCCCTCCTCTGCTGAGCTCCATCCGTAACGGAGTTTGATTTTACTCATATTTGCTGTTTGATCTTGTGCTTTTATCATCTCTTTTCTCTAAGAAAGATTAAATTATTACCAGAATGAATCCAGTTTTGCCACGTAGCACGGAAACTGTAAGACCCAATGAAAATTCCTTATAAAATTTTTCTCTAAGAAAGACTTAGGTCTAAACTGCCACCGTGTGTGTGTGTGTGTGTGTGTGTGTGTGTGTGTAGTGTGCACTCACATGTGTGTGCATGTGTGTATGTGTGCAGGAAAAGCCTCAGTTTCCCACGTTTGTCTTTGGCTATCATTGTAAACTCCTCATGGCTGTTTTCTCTTTGACTCATTAAGAATCAAGTCCTCAGTATTTACTCAGAGCTAGAAATTATGTGAAAGAGCTGTGGAAGTGTTTAAAATGCTTTGGGGCCAGTAAGACAGCTCACCTTGCAAAGGCGCTTGCCTCCAAGCTTCACAACTTGAGTTCAGTTTATGGAGCCCATATTGTAGAAGGAGAAGACTCAGCACAACAAATTTCCCCCTGACCTTCTTGGTCTCTGTCATACATGCACCTACTTTTGCACACCCCTATAAATAAATGGATAAATAAGTGTGATTAAAAAATTAACACCTGTTCCCCTGCCAGGCTTTTGACCTTCAAAGGTTGTTTCCCTTTGTGAAAATCCAGTCTTAAGATCAGCCATAAGCATATTTATTTTAAGGCCACTTGAAATTTAAAAAGTTATTTCAGTTCTGTTTGGAACAAAAACAAAACTGAATAGTATTTAATCTCTCCCCAGTGGAAATGGTCTCTGTTAATTCCAGTGCAATTAAAATGGTCATTGTATGGCTGAAGAGGGGAGAAAGAAACAGGGCAATGTGGAAATTCATCATCAGCCTGAGGATCTTGGCTTGGTTCTTCGGTGGAGTTTCTCCTCAGCCTCCATCCCTCATGAGAGAGCCTTGCCTGCAAATCTCAGCTGGGGCAGAGGACTCAGTTTGCCCTTTAGCCTTCCTTCTTGTTTTCCAACATTGCTCTGATACCCAGGGACAAGCAGTCATTTATTAAATGGCTCCTGGAGGCTATCCCCACCGCCACCCTCCACACTCTAACTAGCTCTTCCTCCCTCTCCTCCTCTATGTCCCCAAGGGGAAAAAGCACTTAAAAGTCCATCTTTCAGGGGTTCAGTGCATGTGCCCCTGTCTCATTTTCTAATGCCCTAGAGGAAGAAGAAAACACTTGTATGGAGTCTGATGGGGGAGCTTCCCATTGCTGTCTCTTTCTTAGCCTTGAGTTGTTGCTCTTGGGCAAGTGGAGAATTCACTCCATCAGTTCTTTGAGGAAAAGTGTGAGTACCACAGGTGTCTACCTGCCCACTGTGAGGCTCAGTCACTGCCTTGTCCTGCCTGTCCCAGAAGTCACCATTGTCTGGAATGGGTTGTGAAAGGGGGAGCTGCTTTCAGCCTGTCCCATGGCAGTCACAGGCCATCAGCCATGGGTAATGGTGTCACATCGGAAGTATCTGGGCCAAGAAGATAGCTTAGCTGGGGAATCACTGTCCTTATAATATGAGGATCAGACACTGAGCTCCAGAATCCATGTTTTAAAAAAAGCTGGGCATGGCAGCATGGTCTCACAGTCCCCATGTCAGAGAGATGGGGGTGGAAGAGCCCTAGGGACCCAGCCAGACTAGAGAACTTGGTGAGTTCCTTACCCATGAGAGACCCTGTCTTAAAACTAGGTGGTTGGCTTCTGCTTCTGAGGAATGACAGAAGAGGCTGTCCTCTGCCATCCAACACATACCTGAACACATATGCATGCATATGTACACACATAGTGCATGCATGTAACTGGAGGTTTCTCTCCCACCTGCCAGTTTCTGAAAACCACTCTGAGTCTTAATTTTAATTACAAACTGTTTGGCCTCTTAGCTCAGGCTTATTATTAACTAGCTCTTACAACTTAAATTAACCCATTTCTATTATTCTATATTTTGCCACGAGGCTCATGGCTTGTTACCTCACATCTTGCTTCCATGGTGACTGCTGGTGTCTCCCTGACTGTGCCTTCTTTCTCCCTGTCCCTCTGCTTGGATTTTCTGCCTAGCTATATTCTGCCCTGCAATGGGCCAAAGCAGCTTCTTTATTAACCAATGGTAATAAAACATATTTACAGCATACAGCGGGGAGTCCCACATCACATGCACATTTGAATTTTGCTTTTTCCCAGTTGAGTTTTGGATTGCATACCCAATCGTTAGTCATCTTGCTTTCGTATGTGTTGAGAAAGGATCATCATATCCATGAAGGCCGGAATAGCAAATAATAAGAGTGATTAGATCTGACATTTGATGGCAGATGCTCATCAGGGCTAGAGGTCTCAGTTCTCACGTCAGAACAGCACTGTGGCCAATGGGAGCATCTGAATGTCCCCCACCCCCACCCATGTGTCAGTTACTCACTATCACCCAATGCAGGATGTGCGGAGTCTGGTTCCTGAGAAAGTCCCTGAATTGCCTTCGGTCTGGTCACTCTGCTTGTGTTTTCATAGCTGCTTTAGCCAACTCATTGCACTGGATTAAGCTTCTGTTTCTGCAGAATCTTAAAAACAAGAACCGTTCCTATCTGTTGCTCCTTCGCATGGAGATAGCACCAGACACACTTCCTAGGTCAGTAACAACAAACTTTCACATCAGAGACTCTGATTTTTGCGCATTGGTGCAAATTGCTTGTTGTTTGAACACTGGGCGCACCTGAAGGGTCACGTGTGGGTGCTGCTTGTACTTACGCACTTCTAGTGACTCTTGTAGTCTTACTTTTGACTTAAGTTTTAATAATCAATTTGGCCTGCTAGCCAAAATCAATACATGCTTTGTAAATGAAGTAATGTCCTGCCCCACTGTCTTCTTGCATGTTATGTTGTTCTAAGCTGAATAGAAACTCTAAGGATGTCTCATTTCTGGACATGGTTGTGACCTTAATCCAGGGTTCTCTTCCACTGACATGATGGGTAATAGCTGGGGTATGATAGAACCATCCAGAACAATGGCTTGTTTTCAACGTGCCTGGGACCCTGGCCTGGACACCGTACTCACTGTACACCTTTCTGCAGTGAGACTTTCGTTCCAGACTTGCTTCTTGCCATGAGTTTTGTCTTGATTTCCTCTAGTTGGCTCTGTTTTTCTGAATTTGTTTAATCCACAACCCACAGGAAGGATGTTTGACAGTTGGGGATATAGAAGGAAGTAGAGAGAGGCAAGATCCCCTTGGAGGCGAGTTGAGAGTGTCACATTATTTTAGACAGAATTTGAACAGGAAAAAATGAATAAAGGTGTGAGTGATTGGTAATGTTTATTTCTTAGCAAAAAACAAAAATGTGTTCCAAGTGTGAGGTGCTGGGATCTGGCTCAGTTGGTAGAGGGTTTGCCTGGAGCGGAAGCCCCAGACTGCATCCCCTGTAACACAGACTGGGTGTGCTAGCACAAGCTTAGCATCCCCTGTAACACAGACTGCATCCCCTGTAACGCAGACTGCATCCCCTGTAACGCAGACTGGGTGTGCTAGCACAAGCTTAGCGTCCTAGGTGTGCAGTCAGGAGGACCGGAAGTGCCTCTTCCTACAGATGTGGTAAGATTTATTACATCAATCTCATTCTGTTGGCAATTTAAGCAGTTTCCCTCCTTAGCAGTACAGCAGTGGGTGAATTTCTGCTTCATGGTCTTGAACTTCACTTATTTCCTTAATGTAAATTCCCAGAAGTTCAATTCCGAGCTCAAATACCATGCATATTTATGAAGAATGTTAATACCTATGGTCCAGAAGGGGAAATTATTTACAGAAATAAATATGAGGAGCCAGGCACAGTGGCTCATGCCTGTAACCCCAGCATTTATGATATGGAATCAGGAGGGTCAAGAGTTTAAAGCTATCCTCAGCTACACAGATCCAGGCTAGCCTGAACTACATGATACCTTGTCCCCCAAAGCCCCAAACATAATAAATAAAATAAAAATAAGCAGCAATTTATGAGATTTATGAAAATGTTAAATTCCTGATTGTGATTTTTTGTTTTCTTCGAACCCACTAAGATTTCCTTTCCGCATCACATGTGTTCCTTCTTCCACTGGACAATGCGGCTGCCGTGCTGCCGAGAATGCTCGGTCCTGTCTCCCGCTCTTTCCATCGAGTTTCAGTCTTATTTTCATCTCGATGAATGGGCAAAGTAGAAATGAGCAAAACAAAAGCAGCCTCGTGGGCAGAATGTTTGCTCGCCACGCGTGAGGCTTCAGCTCGCTTCCCAGCGCTACACAAAGCAGGTGTGGTAGCACACGCCCATGTTTCTAGGACTCCAGAAGCAGAAGCAGGATCAGAAGTCAAGGGTTATACTTTTCCATCTGGAGAAGGTCAGCCTGGGCTACTGAGACTGTGACTCGAAGCAAACTTTCATGATATACATTCCTAACAACATCACATATCAGGCGTTAAGCAGTAGGTTCCATACACGTTTGACTTCGGTCTCACCATTGTCCTACACCATAACAGCCTTGTATTTACATCTCATGTGTATAATACTAAGCCCAGAGAGCCTGACATCATTGGACAAGAATACCATGAGTCTAGTATCAGCTCAAAGGTGTAGCCTGCCTCTTCACCACTGTGAGCGACGACTGACATAGTCATCAACATTTATTAAATGCCTGCTGCAAGCAAGGCACTGTTAGGAGAGAAAAACATAAGTTTGTTTCTAGAACTTTCTAATCTGAGTGTGTGGTGGGGGGATAGATGCCTCCATTGGGGGTATTATAAAAAGCAGAGTCAAGTTATGAAAGTGACAACTGGGTGCACAGGCTGGGGAGAGGATGAGGGTGAGTGGGAGGATTAGGATGCAGATTGTGAGGAAAGAAACTGTCGACTTGGTTTATAGAGGCACCAGGACCTGCCCAGGTGCAGATGCACAGCAAGCGTGGACATTAGAAGGACCATCTTAAAGTTCAGGATAGGTGGTCATAAGGAAGGGTGTGATGGCAATGCTGGGGATTATGGGAAGTTTGGTTATAAAATGTAATTGAAAGCCAGGTCAGGCATATATTTTTACTAAATTAAGAAGACAGTATTTGATCTTTATAACTGTATCATTAGTATAGATGAGACTGATGTGCCCTAAAGATAATCTTAGAATCCCTTAATATGCAGTAAAGACCAGAGACACGGACAGAAAGAATTGTGGCGTCCTGGTGAGTTTTTATTATCACCATGACATAGCCTGGAGTCGCCTGGGTAGAAGGAACCTCAAGTAAAGAACAGACTTGATGGCACTGGCCTGTAGGCACATTTATTGTCTTGGTTGGTGATTGGTATAGAAGGGCCATGCCCTCTGTGGGCAACATCGTATCTGGGCAGGTGGGCTTGTGCACTCTAAGGAAGCTAGCTGAGCTTGTCCCAGTAAGCAGCGCTCTGCCTTAGTTCTTGCTTGAGTTTCTGCCCTGACTTCCCCTGATGGTGGACTGTAAACTGAAACAGACCATTTCCTCCCCTAGCTTGCTTTAGGCCATGGTGAGTATCACAGCCACACACAGCAAACTAGAACATGTGGCAAGAAGACTAAGTAAATACTCGGGGGAAAAGATTTGGTATTTATATTTAGATGGATGTAGGGACCTACATGGAGAAGGTAACAATTTGTTCTAGGCTTTGGCCTTGGGTGACGAACCTCTGGGCATCAGAAAAACAAATTGAGATAGTCAAGAACATTGAAGACACAAGTTGAAAGATAGCTCCTTGACCTTGAGGGCTGGGAGTGGGTGTGTGGCATTCAGTACTTTGAAAGTAAATTATCCTTGTCAGCAAGAATGGAGGAGGAGTCACTGGAGTCTAAAACACATTTGTCATCTATTAGACAGAGAGAAGAATGGGAAGAAACCAGTCCAGGCTTGATCAGTTTGAAAATGGTTATGGAGAGGAATGAGAATAAGGCTGAAACCAAGAAAGGAGAGTGGAGTGATCCGGATTTCCTGAGCTTGGGGAACCCAAGAGAACAGCTGTAAGGGCAGGAGATGAGGAGTGGGAAGACTGGGTTCAGAAGGTGGAAAATATGGCTCAAAGAGTCCCAAGGTAAATTATGATAGAAAAGGCTGCATTGCTTGGTAGGTAGCTCTTCAGGAAACTCCCTCAAGAGGGTGTTAGGGAAGAGGGTCCGAACAATGTGGAAGTAAGAAGGGCAAGAGATGAGTAGAGGGTGTGAAGATGCACAAACCCACACAATGCATTTAAAATATAAAGATAGTATGGGCAAGACCAAGCGGATGGCAGGAAGGCAGAAAGTGCCTCTGGGCTGGAATGGTGGGCAAGAGGGGATGATTTCCAGGTCCAGGTTCCAGGAAGATGAGGAGGGCAGAATCAAAAGCCCAGCTAAAAATGTTACCCACTAAAACGATGTGCTCTGTAGAGATGGGGGAGAAGTAAGATTCATACGGATGGACTGGGGGATATTTCAGACCAGTGCTTCCTTAGTGAACATGAGAACTAATGTTCTGTCTTCAGGACCCACATGGGGAAAGAAGCCAGGCATGCTGGCCCCAGTCTTCAATCCCAGTATTGAGAAAGAAAAGCCAGCCTGACCCTTAGGAGAGTTTCGAGCCAGGGAGAATGTTCACGTCAAAACAAAATAAAAATAAGGATTCTAGAAAGGTTGGAAGCCACCTGAGAAGCTATATCCAACATCGCTCTCTGATCACAATTGTGCATCCCCAATTGTGATCAGACACCCACACACCAAAGAGAAAAGGACCAAGGTAGGTGGGAGGAAAGGAAAAGGAAGGAGACTCTCTTTGTGTCCTCTGGGTTTGGGGTATGACAGAGATGGAGTTATCTGAGGGGTATCAAAGCCAGGGAAAGGGTCACAGAGGTGTGAGGGGAAGATGTTTGGCAGGACCATTCAGGGATGCAGCCTAACCTGCCCTTTGCTTGTTCTTGGCCAAAAAAGTAGCAAAGAACCTCACCCCCTAGGAGTCCCATCTGACTCTTTCTATAAAGCACACTGTGTTGGTTCTTCTGTGGGAGGCTTGAAGGGGGAGGAGAAGCGGCAGTGGAGGATGAGACAGGTGGAGACTATGTCAGTGTTTACCATGAGCCCAGATCACAGGAAAATGTTAAGGTACCACCAGCTTGCTTAAACATGTGAGGGCATGTAAGAGCTGATGTGTGTTTCACATTCTCATGTGAATAGAGACTAGGTTTGTATGTGGATTGAAACTGGAAAGTGTGGTGTGTGATCCAAAGTAATCGTGCAAGTGACGATTATTTAGGCAAGCCACTTTCCACGGTTACACACTTGGTACAGCATGGTTATATGGTTACGCTGTGCTTCTGGTGCTATAGTTTCTAAACGCAGGGGATGCGGCAAACATTAGCATTTTACCTACACAGTTTGCCGTCCGTTTTGGTATATTTGATGTCTAGTTTCGAGGCATGCCTTTGCAGATTGTGTATCTGAGGGTCACACGGCAGCCTCTTCTCTTACTGTGGGGCCAATTCTATGGAAGCTTTTGACCCAACTACTCATGACCTATTCCAGGAAACACATTAGGAAGGAGCCAGAAGATAACAGATCTCCAGTGTAGGAAGAATTGCTTCTGGAAACTGCAGGGTGTGAGATAAGGTTTGCTGTATGGGGGGGGGTGACTTTATCCGGCCGCACGCTTGGGTGATGTAGTGGGCTCTGTAGACAGACTGATAAACTCTGCACTAAATGAATTAAGAATTCTATTGCCTTAATAACTTGGCCTCCAAGGTCAATGACTAATATGATTAGTTATTATGCACACCACCAAAAAATAGGGCTATGCAAATTTTATGGCAGGGGTTGTAGTCAGGTTGAATCATCTCCAGATGTTCTGACATTCACGATACCCCTGCTATACTGTATAGAACGAATAGACTGGAGCGCTCCGTGGATTCTACTGTGAGCAGAATAGTAGTTTTTGGAGCTAGGCAAGTGCTTGAACATCTGTGTGTCATTTGATTGGAGTGATATACACTATTTCCTTAGGTTCATCATTTAAGGAAACTCACAATAGTGAGAAGTGTAGTATGGATTTGAACTCAAGAGAGGCAGAGTAGCTACTGCTTGTCACTGATGAGCCCAGGATTAACCATGGCTAGCACTCACCCACTGTGTCTACTGAGTAGAAGACCAGAAATGAAGTTGGGCCTTCTGCATACAATGCATGGTAGCTCACGTTTATGATTCCTCTGTATTTCTGAGATGGGGTAAGATGACACGCAGCTAGAGAGCCTGGACAAGGGTGAATGCACACACACCCAGGGAAGGCTTTCCTCCCAGCATCAGTCTTGGCCTGAACCCATCTGGATTTCCTCTCCCTACAGGAGCGAGAACTATCTCAGGGCTCTGTTCCATCCTATGTCCTCTTCCTCCCTCCTCTGCTCCATCCATCTTCTCTGCCCTTCTTCCTCTTCCATTCCCTCCTTCTCCTTTTCTAGACAGTTCTGGTAGAGTACTGGATAGTACAGGGATTACTATTCTCTTTCAAGTCTTCTAGAGTAAGGTTGTACCCTCTGCTCCAGGAATGGGACAGTATCTTCAAAGTTAGAGACACTCACACCGAGAAATTGATAATGTCCATCATCCCACTTGAACACCACCCTGAGTATCCCAGGCCTGTCCCTTTTTAAAAAGTCACAAAGTGCTGCTCTGAGAATATTTTCTCATCCTTTTAGGGGTACAGCTACTGGCTTTTCCTTATGTCATAGGCACAGCAATGGAGTCCTTCATGGTGATGTGTTGCTGTTGGTGTCTTAAGGGGGCTAAAAAATTGTTCCCCAGTTTTAGACCAGGATGCCATCCAGTGCCAAGAACTGTCCATAGCCTTTGGTTTCCTATATTTCGTCATTATTATTGTACACAGCGAATAGCTGGCCCTCTCCTTGGCAGACTGTATCCGGAGTGCCATATTTCATTAACTTATTCAATAGCATGGTGGAGTCTAGATGTTGTCACACAGTTTGTAAATGGAATCAGAATGTGATGAGTCACCCTGCCCTTGAACCTGCCATCTTGTCCATCATTACAGGTTGCTACTCAGAGTTAGGTAATCAAAGAATTGAATATTTCTTTTGTCAAAGAGATGGGTATAAAATGGTCTTGTGTTATTCATTTAGCTTGTTCATACCCATATCCAGACTGTGAAAGTGAGGTTGAACAACCTCTTGTGGATTTCTCACCCAGGTATATCATTGTTTTGTCCATTGCTTGTCTATCGACGTTGCAGATTTTTACATTGAATTATTTGTCTTTTCTTCTTCTTGAGCTTAGAGAGTTTGTCACTTATGTATTGATATGCAAAGTATTGTCTTGAAGTTAGTAGCTATGAATATTACATGAACACCTTATTCTATCCCTCATAGTTCTCTGTGTTGGCTGAGTCATGTACAGTGTACCCCCAGGTTCCTCTATGCAGCTGGAGTGAGAGGGTGGTGTGGGTAAGATCAGTGGGATGCTTGCTCTCACTCATACACTCAGATCCAGAAGCCATTGCTGGTGATTGATCGGGACCCCAATAGAGGCAATCTGTTGGGACAATCTGTGTGACCTCGCTAAAGGCTGAGATTACCTTTTGGTAACCCTTTGGGGGACTTTATCAGTTATTATTCTTATCGCTGCGACAAAATACCAACAAAAGCAAATAAAGAAAGAAAGGAAGGGAGACAGACAGACAGACAGACAGAGAAAGAAAGAAAGGTTCATCGTGGCTCAGAAGCACACGGTGGCAGGGGCGTGCGGCACCCTGTCACACTGCAGCACAGGCAGGAAGCCCGAAGAAGAGAATGCTGGATTTCAGGTTGCTTCTTTCTTCTTAAACCTGGGACCTCCAGCCCACGGAAGAGTACTCCTCGCGTGTCTTCCCTGTTAAACCTTTCTGGAAATTCCATGATAGACATACCAAGGGGTGTGTGTTCCTGGAGATTCTCTATCCAGCCAGGACAGCCGTGATGAGTCACTTTCACAGGCTCTAGGAGTAAGGCACAGGAGAAGTCAAACAGAAGTGATATTTTTAAGGACTCATTTTCTGAGTTGACATAGCCTAGCTTGATCCACTGGCCAAGAAAGGTGCAACATTTCATCCCATTTCAGGGTGGGGCGTCAGAGACTCTGCTGTTCTTTGGGAAGAGTGTCCACCTCCAATGCATAGAAGGACTTCCCAGCCATGTTTGGGAATGTCTCACCCACATAGCGCCATATGAAGTACTGGGTCCTTGCTTATTTTGAGTCATCCTTGGTGTCTCTGTGCATGGGCACTTCTTAGTTTGTGTTGGTTTTGTCTGGTTTTTTTTTTCTTCTGACTTCTCTGAAGATGTTTTGCCCACTTGTATTAAGTGTTGCCTATCTGTGGCCCGAGTTTATATACAGCAGTGTTAACGGGGTTCAACGGTCTCCACTGAGCCAGTTCTCTCGGCTCTAGTTTTTGGGCTGTTTACCCTGAGGGCCCCAGAATCTCTCCCAGGCAGGTCAAACTCTCTTTTGTGTTTTCATTCTGAGAACTTGCTTGCCTGACATTTAGTGAGTGCCTGCCCTCAACCTCAGCAATACGTTGGCTTTGATTTCAGTTTTTCCCATGGATCCTTTTCGCTTTGTGCAGGTAGACACTCCTTCCTGCAATCCTGACTTTCTGGTAGTGGGGAATTGGTGTGAGGACATTTGATAATTCTGAGTTTCTATAAATGTCTTAGCATCAACATTCTTACTAATGCAAATGAAAAAGGGTAATCTCCAAGTCCTGAGAGGCCACCTGCAACCCTTCTCTCCCACAGCAGGACAGTGGTTCAGTCCCAGCCACTGCCTCCACCTCTCTCTCCAGTCTAGAATTCTTGCTCTTGCTTTTGTTCTTATGTCAACAACTGTGGCAATTCTATCTATTGCTTTATTGAACTTGACTTTCCATAATGACCTGGTCTACCTTGTTGTCAGTACTAGAAGTACCTGGAAGGATTCTAGAGCCTACCTTGGCCCTAAAAGTTGCCTTTGTTCATGGAAGCTAACCCAGGTAACCAAAAGATTTTTCCTCTGGTTCATGTCATAAAGTCAGTCATGCATGAGAATGGCTCTTTAAAAAGTTTCAACCCTTGGGCTGTCAAGATGGCTCAGTGGGTAAAGTCACTTGTCACGAAGCTTGATGTCCCAAGCCCCTTACCTGGAACATTACCTGGAAGGAGAGAACTGACTCCTACAAGCTGTCCTCTGACCTGTGTCCTCTGACCTGAGCCCCTTGTGAGGGCCATGTGTATGCCATGTTACACACACACACCAAGATGTCCTCTGACATGACCCCCTTGTGAGGGCCATGTGTATGCCATGTTACACACACACACCAAGATGTCATCTGACATGACCCCCTTGTGAGGACCATGTGTATGCCATGATACACACACACACACACACACACACATACACCAAGGTGTCCGCTGACATGAGTCCCTTGTGAGGGCCATGTGTATGCCATGATACACAAGCATACACATACACACACACACACACACACACACACCACATAAATGAAAGAATAAGTAAAATGGTAAATATAAATAATAAAATATGCCAACTTTTGGTCACATTCTAGAGATCCCTGACTCACTAAATTCTATGCCCTGGGAACGTCGCTTCTCCACATCGTGTTTGTGGAATATTAACATTAAAAATATTTTGTTTATGTAAACCTGGAAAGTGAAAGGCGAAGCCAGTTTAAACCAGTCTCTGGAGTGGTGGGGGTGGCTGCCTTCAGTGTTATTCCTCAGTATCCAGAGAATGCACAGTGGAGGGGCCATTGGGTGAGACCCAGAAGATCACAGCAGACAGGAGTGACAGGGATTGCTTTTTAGCTCCACCCCAATGATTTAGTTCTAAGAATGTGCGTGTTCTAACAGGGACTCTCCATTCCGATTTAATTTAGGAAGGTCTGCCTGCTAATGACTTATTAACATGAGCTTTCTTTAGACTGTGGATTCATCAGGCCAGACCACCTCGAAAATGCTTCTTATTTCACCTGTCTGAATAATTTTCTTTAAGACAGTGCATGGCATGTTCATATCTGTGTGTGTGTTTGTGTGTGCATGCATGTGTGTTGTGTGTGCTTGTGCACGTGTGTGTGTCTGTGTGTGTGCGTGCATGCATTGTGTTGTGTATGTGTGTGAGTCTCTGTGTTTGCATGTGTGTATCTCTGTGTGCACATGCGTGTGCATGTGTGTACGTGTGTGTGCATGTGTGTGTATGTGGTTGCTTGAGAAGGATGTCAAGGGCCTTTCTTGCCACTATTGTTTGAAGACAGGGTCTCTCACTGAACCTGGAGTGTCGCAGTTCAGCAGGACAAAAAGAAGCAGGATCTGGGATTCCCCTTCTCTAAATTTCAGACCATAGGCGTGAGTCACCACATCTGCCTTGTAGTGCAGGTTCTGGGAACGGGAACTCATGCCTTCACAGCACACACTTTACACACGAGCCACATGACTACCTTCTTCTGCTTCTTTTTAATAGTCAGTTTTCTCCACTGTGCCTACCTTAAGTTCTTGATAAAATACAAGCCGAGTGTCTGGGTTCTCGGTCTAATTTAGGTGTCTCCGAAGTAGAGAGCAGGATGGTAGCTGTGGCTGCTCCATCATCACAGTCAGGAAGATGCTCACCTCTCTGAGGCATTGTGGGCAAGAATCCAGACTTCCGACTACCAGACGATGGGAGCCAAGCCAGGTTATCTTCCTGGACCTGTGACCCTCATCTCTTAAGCAGGAAATTACAATATGTGGCGTACCTACCTCCTAGGAATGTCACAGCCTTTTACTGAAATGTATTTCTATATCTACCTACCTATCTCTCTCTCTATCTACCTCTGTCTGTCTGTCTGTCTGTCTATCTATCTATCTATCTATCTAACTACGTACCTATCTATCTATCTACCTACCTACCTACTTACCTACCTACCTACCTACCTATCTCCATCCATCTTGATATATAGACATGTGTACATGCAGACTGTAAAGTGTCATGCAGAATGTTGTTGTCACTAAAGCACGATTCTGACTTAAAGAAATAATTTCTGCTGAGACTGAAGAGAAAGCCCAGGTCTGTTTGGTCTGGTGTGTACGGGCTGCAGGTGTGAACTGGCTGTATGTCTGATGAGTCACTCCCAGAGATTAACACTGTCGGCTTCGTGACAGGAACAGGAGCACTTGCTTCGGGATTGGCGGTCACATTTTTAAAGTAAATATTAATTTCCTCTATTCCAAAATGTTCTGATGAGAAAGGACAGTCAGCAGAAAGGTCCGTTGCAAACAGAATTACTATTTAGGGAATTTCTCACTGATCAGTCAAGCTCTTTGCAATTTATCCACATGATTTTCTTTAAGCACATAGTACTTCATTTGTAAATGGGAGCCCAAACAAGTCTGTTCATCCTAAATCCTCCTGGCAACTTGGGCAATAAATATTTCTGTCTTTGTTTTGGGATGCCATCCACCGGAGTCATCAGACATGTTTGATTTAGGCCCAGCTCCCTCAGAACAAACGGTGGCCACACTTCCCCTTCCTCTTACTGGTATCGTGTTTTTCCAAGAACACGGTCTCCCCCACCTCCCCTCCCTCGTTCCCAGTGTTAACTTGTTCATCTCTCTGGGAAGTCTTGTGTCTCATGTGAACAGAACAGATGGGTTTATGAGAAAAGGCACGTTCTGCCCTGGGGAATATTTGCCAACTCATACCTTCCCTCGGAGGTTCAGACATCAAGCAAACCCACACTCAGGGCTGCCTCTGAATTGGGCAGCCATGGGTTGCTTGTAAGGACTTTGCATTTTTTTCTCTTGAGGAGGAAGATGCTAAACAGAACCCCTCCTGTGTCCTTGCGATGGATGCAACTTTTTGCTGGAAACCTTATCATGGGAGCTTGTGTGCAAGGGAATGCTCGTTTACAGTTTGGAGAATGACTCACTGGTCCCAGAGGTCAGAGGAACCGGGGCAGCATAAGTACATTGTTTGGGTTTGAGGCATTAGCTGGAATCGGGTCGTTTGTACTTTTGTATTGCAGCTCAGATGGAGAATTGATTTTTCAAGTTCTTGCGGGATTGATTGGATATCACAGCTAGACATTCCGAGGGGACATGCTGTTGCTCACACAGACCTGGGGCTTGCGAATGGTGCAATGGGGCCTTCGGCTTGCTCAGCCCACAGTCCTTCATGCCCCAACCCCCATTGGAACAGGGCTGAGCCTCCTCGCTTCCTTTCATGGGGCAGGCAACTGGACCTTGTGTCTTGCCTTTCTTAGAAATTTGATTTTTTTTCACATTTTTCATTTTTATCTCTTATATTGGTCTCTTCCTGTCACAGCCGGAAACGTGATACCAGGATGAGGCAACTCTCCAACCCCTTCCTCTTGGGTAAAGTCTGAAACAAAATCCCTCCAACCCATCCGCCCATCTCTGCAGCCTTCCTCACTCTTCTCTGCGCTTGCTAAAACAATTCCTCGATTTTCAAAGTTAACATATTTATTGACACTTTCACCTGTGTCGATTCTTCTCGGTCTTTTTGAGAAGACACACAGCACACGCGGCTGGCATACCATTTCAGCATTCCATTTTGGCTAATTAGTTTGGTATCCTGTAATTATTTTTCTTTCTTTCTCTTTGTTGCTGTTGGTAACAACCCTAGGCACTGCTTACCCCATTTTCCTCTTAATTTCCCTCGTACAGTAGGAAGTAAGTGAAATTGCCAAAAGTAACGGATTTAGGTTTTACTTCAAGAGGGTGAGGAAGTGGGAAATCAAAGCAAAGATGAATGTGTGCCGAAGCCTGCCAAGCTGTAAAGATGGACGGTCCGCACCAGGCTCCACTTTCAGAAAATAATGCCGAAGGGACACTTGGGAATATGTATTGAGGACAGTACCCTGTTGTCACAGCCCTGGTACTAACGTGGTGACTAAGATGGAGAACTAAGGTCCTCATCACATGTCACTGAGGTCATGCAGCAGCCCAGCTTCCTCAAACAGCCCGGGAAATGCTCCTTTGTGAGAAGACAAACAACAGAAGAAAGTCCTGTCTGGTCACAGAAAGCCAACCTGGTGCATTCTCCTCGTCCTGCTGGCCAAGGGGACAGACATATAACCACACATCTCTAGGTACAGATGTCACTGAGCACCAGTTAAGTGGAGCAAAGTTCTTCTTGTGCTCTGCCAACTTCCAGTACAAGTTAAATAAGAAAACCCTCTTGCCAAATGTTACATATAGAAGAAAATACATACATAAAAGAAAATTACCTTAGGGTAACATTTTTTGCCTAAACTTATAGTTAAATTCCTATCAGTTAGAATCTTAATTTTAAATCAAATTTTTACTAAATTTCCATGTAATGGTTCCATCACTGCATCCCATGTGTGCACGTGCACAAATGAGCTTGCCGTGACATGCATGTAAAGGTCAGAGTGCATGCACATGCACAAATGGGCATGCCATGATATGCATGTGAAGGTCAGAGTGTGTGTGCATGCATGAATGAGCATGTCATGATAGGCATGTGAAGGTCAGAGTGTGTGTGCATGCATGAATGAGCATGTCATGATAGGCATGTGAAGGTCAGAGTGTGTGTGCATGCATGAATGAGCATGTCATGATAGGCATGTGAAGGTCAGAGTGTGTGCATGCATGAATGAGCATGCCATGATAGGCATGTGAAGGTCAGAGTGTGTGTGCATGCATGAATGAGCATGTCATGATATGCATGTGAAGGTCAGAGTGTGTGTGCATGCATGAATGAGCATGTCATGATAGGCATGTGAAGGTCAGAGTGTGTGCATGCATGAATGAGCATGTCATGATATGCATGTGAAGGTCAGAGGCGTGCTGCCATGTCTGACTCTGACATGGGTTCTTTCTGAGGACCCAGACTCAGTCCCTCATGTTAGTATATCAAGTTACACCCACTGAGTCACCTCCCCAAACACTCAAGTGCCATTCTTACCGGGCATTGTAACATCCACAGAAAACAATACTAATTGCAAATTGATAAGCACCCGAATGCAGAGGTTTGTGTTGTAACCCTAGCTAAACCACTACATTTCTATTACTAGTTTTTAAATGAAACTGGGTATAGAAAAATGAGAAAAATATTTTATAACTTAGAATCCTTCATCAAAGTTCCCTAAATACTAGCATATTGATGTATATGCGATATTGTGATTTTTTCTGCATGATCTCAAAACTGTATGTCTTTTCATTTATAATTATAAGCTGTCATGTTTTGAAAAATAAATCTTATGGGAGATTTAGATAACTCAAGTTCACTCTGAATTCCAAGATACTTTCATTTCCAGAGAGCATTTTGTGTGAGAAGTGACTGTCAGGGACTCCAGAGATAAGCATTCTTGTGACCCAGAGAAGTGGACACAGTATTCCTGTGAGTCCAGGTGCCAGGAAGACACTGTCTCAGGGACAAGTCTGTTTAAGCACCTGCACAACACCAGAGGTTGTGAAATGTCGGGACCTCTACCAACTGACTTCCCACCCAGGTTTCTAGGAAATGTTTGTGTGCTCTGAGGAGAACAGATACTTCATGATCTCAACCCCTCTCCCTTCCCCTTTCTCTCCCCCAGCTGCCTTCACCCTCTGAAAAAGGCTGGGACTCAGCAGACAATGATGTCTCTGAGTTTCCTAATGGCTTCCTCTGCGGGGTCTCACTGCTCCACTCTGTGAACCTTTCAAGTTCCATTTACAAGTGGCATGCTTTCGGTCACAGCTTCAAAGATGGGCACTGAGCATCTCGGTGTTCCTTCTCCAGGAGGGGTGATGGTGGACAACTAAGAGCGTATCCCTCTGAGAGCTGGCCCTAAGGTAGCCAGTCACAATGGAGGTGCAGGACTTTCTCTGTGGGCAGATCGCCTGTTCATCTGGGATGTTCATGGGTAGGAAGGTATGAAAGGATTCTGAGAAGGGGTGGTTGTCAGCAAATGTCTGAGTATTTCATCTTCCAGGACAGTATAGTTTCATACTTGGGTCTGTGTGCATAGTTTGGAAAATCATATGAAATAAAGATGTTCATGATAGGAGAGCTGGTCATCCAGCTACTGGTTTCCTTCTTGATAATATGTCTTCATTTTGGAAAGTGTGTGTGTGAGGGAGTAGACAGTCCTTGTTTTAATTATGGGAAATAAATTGCTTTCAAGTTCTTTCTTTCCTTCTTTCCTTCCTTTGTTCTCTCTTCCTCCATCCCTCCCTCCCTTCTTTCCCTCCTTTCCACCCAAGACAGGGTCTCATGTAACCTGGGTAGACCTAAAACTCTTTATGTAGCTGCAGTTGACCTTGAAGTGACTTCCTGCCTGTGCCGCCCATGTGCTGGGACTATCGCTTTGCACCACTGTGCCTGGATCACGTGCTGTTGGGGTCGAGTTAAAGCTCCATGCATGGGCCAGCACTCTAGCATGTGACATGGCCCCAGGCCATGTTTTCTTCATCTCTAGTCCAAACTGGAAGATCTACTGAGATCTGTAATCTCCGAGCCACCGCTGGAGTCTTGCCAGAACCTTTATAGACTTCAAGTAGTCGCTGGAGGGGCCATAGCCATTCTTCTGTGTGTCTGAGAGCCTCTTGTTTGGGGTCAGATAAGGCTCAGGATGCAGGGTCTCAGGCATCTCGGAGGATTCTTTACTCAACGCGTGAATGATTTACTATGTTTCCTGGTTTAGTGTGTTTGTGTGTGTGTGTGTGTGTGTATGTGTGTGTGTGTGTGTGTGTGTATGTATGTGGTTTAATGTGTGTGTATATTTTAGAATTATGTGTGGTTTAGTATGTATGTTTCAAAGTATGTGTGTGTGTTTTAGAGTGTGTGTGTATGTGGTTTAGTGTGTGTGTTTTAGAGTATATGAGTATTTTACTGTGTATGTTTTGTGTGTGTGTTAGAATGTGTGTGTGTATGTGTGTGTGTGAGAGAGAGAGAGAGAGATCAAAGTTGGTTGTCTTTCTCACCATTTGGCTAGAATGGCTGGCTAGGGAGCCTCTGGGATCAGCCTGCCTCCATCTGAGACAGACCCCAGTGCAAAAGCCAAGAGGTGCTGGGGATTCAAACTCAGGTCTTCATGCCAAGCGAGCATGCTCTCGGGCTCCACTTGCTGATTCATATGGACCTAATTCTTTGATGGTGGTATCTTTTGAATGTGTGCCTAACCATGTTCTACTGAGACAGGTCAATATCCAGGTCATGTGTCTCAGTGACTCAACTCCTTTCTGAGTAGGAGCCAAGATTATCAATGGCTTTCCTGAGGGTAGAACAGATATGCAGTGAGAAACAGAATAATGTGATCCACTCATTGGCTGTCTCCAGCACATCTTCAGCTGGAAGACAGGACCTGTGTGGCAGTGTTGCACCATTTAAACACGCTGCTTTAACCCCTTTCACGGAACATTTGACTCACAGCCATTTATTTGAAACTTTTTGAAATAATCTTTTGTACAGATCTAGAATTTCCAAACTTTGAAAGTACAGTCCTTGTGAAATCTTAAATATTTGTGATTCCTTGAAGGCCAAGATGGTTGCTTTTGATAGTGCAAAGAAAGTCAGGGCTGGCTTTGCGGGGAATTTCAACCAGGACTGAGTGGCTTACAAGAGACTGGGGTGATTAAAGACAGAAAGGGAATGCTTATTTTACACACCCATGAGCAAGAAATGAAACACGTGTGAATATCTGATTTTTTATGGGAAGAATATGGATTTGGAAGTTAGAAGAAAATGAACGACTTACATCTGAGAGACATCTCCTGTGTTCGAAGTGAGAGGTTTCTGTCCGTGTTATAGAAAGAATTAGGAGAAGTGACAGCCACAGTGCAGTGGCTTCAAACCCTTCCTTTGCCTCCCTGTTGTTAAAGCCATCACTCGGTAGCCATCACTGTGACATCTGAGGACTAGTGGTCCCAATTCCAGGGGCATCTATGCTGGTTGACCCACAAGAGAGATTCGTCTACAGCCATTAGAATTACTTAAAGCTAGGGTTCCCAAAGCCTGCTCCTTGGAAAAGGGACCCGCTACATTTTAAGAGACCCCTGTTCCCAGTAGGGTCCCTGTGTCACGGTCATGTTGAGAAAGGCTCTTGCTCTTTCCACTGTCACTGCCACTTACTATGGGACAGTGCCATCCTCCCAACTGTCCCTGAGAGCATGCATAGTGTTCTGTGTCTGGAAGCAGCTGGGTCTGAGACAAGCTGGGAATATCATATTTGACCCTGGTCCCCTCTCTCCAAGGTCAAATGTATCAGAGCTCTTCACTGCGGACAGATTAAGAGGTTCTGCTCACAGAGGCTCACAGGGCTGATCCCAGGAACTCCTCGTACATAGACACACCGATGCATGTACACTCGGGCACTCATTGATATTTTAGTAGGTGATGTATTTCTGTACTACCTTTTGGTGTTGGACAATGGTCTGTACCCTGTCACTTGTATTTTTAAAAAAATGCTGGTTGACCAGTAGCTCGGCAGGAAGTGTAGGATGGGGCGACCAGGCAGGAAGTAGAGGTGGGGCGACAAGAACAGGAGAATTCTGTGGAGAGGGAAGTTTGAGCCTGCAGTCGTCACCCAGACAGAGAGGAAGCCAGATACAGAGCAGAGAAGATGTGTCTGCCTCGCCAAAAGAAGCGCCAAGCCACGTGGCTAACACAGACAGGAATATGGGCTAATATAAACTATAAGAGTTAATAAGAAGCCTGAGCTACTAGGCCAATCAGTTTATGATTAATGTAGACCTCTGTGTATTTCTTTGGGTCTTAATGACTGCTGGAGCTGGGCAGGACAGAAACCCCGGTCAACACCCTTTTTAATCAGACACAGGGAAAATATATACTTCTTGTGTTTTGTCTCATTTGGTCTTGAAAAAGCAGTATGATTTGTTTTTTGAAAAGCAAGAATTATGGTCAGGCATGATGGTATATGCTAAAATCCCAGCCTTTGCAAGGATGAGGCAGGAGGCTCCCTAGTTTGAAGCCAACCTGGGTTACATGACAAGATCCCATCTCAAAAAGTAATTAATGTATTAGGGGAGGGCTATAAAGCATAGAATAGTTAACCTTGCCTGTAAGTCATGTACTGCAACAGAAAATCCCTTCCAGTGTTCATGCTCTGGTCTTGCCCCTCCTATCCTCCACCATACTGCAGTACATGCAGTACATGCAGTGCATGCAGTACACGCAGTACATGCAGGTCAACACGGTTTATATTGATTCACAGTGAGACGAAGAGAGCAAACTCAGAGGTCAGCCGCCTGTGTGCATTGTACTATCAGAAGCAAACTGTTTAGTCTCCATGACACTCCGAGTTTGTCATGCTGATAACTGGAAACAAGTATTAACTGTGAACTATTGAGATGATGCATTCCGTTTTGTATATGTAGACTATCTGGTGCCTGGCTGGTCCTAACATCTAGGATGCTCACTGTATGTTCAACTAAGCGCAAAGCAGTGAGATGGTGCTGTGGGCTGGGTAACGAAAGCCGACATGAGGAAGATAGAAGGATGTGTGAAGAATGGGAGAGTCCACTGGACAGCACCAAACCCATGTTCTCACTTGGCTCCAGTCAGAATCAGTAGGTCACAAAACAGAACAAAGGATACACAAATGGGAAAGGGTGGAGAGAGGGCTGGTGGGTGGGAGGGAGATAGAAGGCCAATTAAAATGCATCATGTACATACATGAAATTGTCAGAGAACAAATTTAATTAAAGAAAAGAAGAATATGAGGGCCTTGAAGAAAGGAGGTTAATTGCCCCAGGGGTGTGGGATAAGATGTGTCAAGCCCATGCCTGTGTTGTCAGCGTTAACTCTTTAGAGGCGTGAGCAGCAGGAGAGAGGCCTGAGTCCAATCCACAGCATGTGTGTGTACGCCATTCACTCTGTCTCTTAATTCACCATAGGAAGGGAAGGCCAGAGCCCAGAACTCCTTGAACTAGTGATGCTCTTCACAAATACACTGTCACTTTCCTGGGATCTCTTTGGGGAAGAACCATCTATATTAGTTTTTTTTTCTTTTCCTTTTTCAGAAACAAAGCAAAATGAATATGAGCTAATATTTGAAGGTAAAGCATTGTGAACCTAAATAAAATATTCTAGTTTTATTCTCTGAGTGACTTTGGCCATCTCATCTCTTGTAGCCTTTCATTCTCCCCTGTGTAAGACAGATTGCTAGAGTTCCACAATCCTGTGTTTGGTACTAGTGGGTCCCCAGTGCACAAGGAATCTAAGCCCATCCCACAATGGTACTTTCAATGCAGTATTGATGTGGGCTGCGCTAGATTCTTCTCTCATTGCTGTATTAAAAACAACTTAACAAAGGTGTCTTAGAGTCTCTATTGCTGCATCAAAGCACAGTGACCAAAGGCAAGTTGGGGATAAAAGGGTTTATTTGGCTTACACTTCCATATTGTTCATTATTGAAGGAAATCAGGACAGGAACTCAAACAGGGCAGGAACCGGGAGGCAGGAACTGTTGCAGAGGCCATGGAGGGTTGCTGCTTACTGGTTTGCTTAGCCTGCTTTCATACAAAACCGAGGACCAGCAGTCCAAAGATACCCACCATAGGCTGGGCTCTCCCCCACTGATCACTAATTGAGAAAATGACTTACAGTTGGGTCTCATGGTGGCATTTCCTCGGTTGAGGCTCCTTCCTCTCTGATGACTCCAGCTTGTGTCAGGTTCACACAAAACCAGTCAGTACAGTAGAGTTCATTAGGCTAGCAGTTTGAGCACACAGTCCATGGGACAGGGAAGGCATGGTGGCAGAAGTGGGAGGCAGCTGGTCATATTAGGTCCTCAGTTAGGACACAGAGAGATCAGTCTGGTGGTCTCCTCTACCTAGTTTTCTTCAGTTCAGGACACCAGTCCATGGGATGTAGTCACCCATATCTAGAGTGGGTCTTCTCACTTTAGTTAACCTAATCTAGAGAGCCCCTCACAGATGTATCTAGGGCCTTGTTCCCTAGATGATTCTACATCCTGTAATGTTGACAATCAATGTTAACCATCAAATTTAGGAAGGATGAGCACAGGACAGGAAGCCCATGGCCCAGTGAACCTTGATGATGGTGTATCAGGTGCTATAGGAATGGTGAAGTTGGATAGAGTCTGTGTAGGGTGGAAGAGCATGGAGATCAGTTACGGACAAGACAGTGGTGAGAGGAGGCTTCAGGAAGGAGGTAGCATCAGAGGAAGTGTGGTGAGTAATTCAGCAAAAGTCCTGGGAGTTTTCAAGGATCACATTGAAGGTGGGACTCTAGGGAGTCATCTCTGCAGAGCAGAGGAAGGAGCTAAAGACCTGGGAATGTGGACTACATTGAAAATGGCAGCAGCGAGATGTTTCCAATGGCTTCTTGTCTCCAGCTCTCAGCACTAATGACCTCTCTGTGATACATACGTATACAACTGATTGCGTGGTGTGTGTGTGTGTGTGTGTGTGTGTGTGTGTGTGTGTGTGTGTATGTAAAGTTAGCCTCGGGCATACACAATAAGCCCATGTGTACGCTAGAGTTCTGTTTTTTATATGAAGAGGCCTCATGATGAATTTGGGGACAATGAACAGTTGCCAAGCATAACAGCCACCACCACCTGCTCCAATGCTAGGACTGGCAGTCCATCCTGGTACCTCCTGGTACCTGCCAGTCCATCCTGGTACCTCCCTCCACTGTGTATCCTTGACACCTTACTGAGGACAAACTCACCAGTCGGTGGCCGTGGGGCAGCTGGAGCTTTGGCATGTGGGAGCCCACTCTCAGAATCTCCTCTGTAGTTTTTATACCTGGGTCCTGTCACGTGGAAAAGAGAGATGAGGCAGACTCTATAAACCAGAACAGGACAGACATAAATGACATGGAAGTTTCCTAAGTCAGGAGATGCCAGCACTGAAGGGACTTTAGAAAATAAGCATCCGGATCACATGTGCCTCGGGGTGATGGATGTGTACGGTGAGACTTTGCTTACCTCCAGATGTCATTGAAGGCCAGAGGGCAGCGGTGGGTCTCTGGAAACCTCATGTGTACACAACCGAAACACATGCTGAGAACATGTGAACAGAGCATTCAGGCTACTGAGAAAATCCCATGTAAAATCCAGTGGTGAGGAGCTGGGGAGTGAAGGATGGTGGCGGTGAAAAGGACAGAGATATGTGAACATGGCCTTGCATGGCGGTGAGAAGGATGAAGTGAGACTTGATTATACTGGGGCCTCAAGGAGGAGTGTGAGACCCCGTGGAAGGCTGGGAGTCTGGAAGAGTTAGAAATCACAACAGTTCTATGTTTATCCAGACAGATGTGAGAATGTTCCTGCTTCCCAAAGCAGCCTTTGCATTCCTGGGGTTTTATCTCTAAGCAATGTCCATACAAGTGACAGTCAATGGTGGTGGGAGGCTGTCGTGTCCCCCCCCCCCCCGGCTTCTCCCCACCTGCCACTTGAGCACTGTTACTTTGTGGCTTACTTCAAGGTGCCCTCTATATCCTGCCTTGGCTGGGAACAACTCTGGCTACATAGGATGCCCAGGGGCTGTTAGCAAGAAGGACCTTAGAGATCGGGGGAGATGGCTCAAATGGTAAAATGCTTGTCTCATAAGTGCAAGGGCCTCAGTCTGATCCCCAGAGCCCACATCAGGAGCATTGGGGAGGTGGAGACCTGTGGGCCCCTCTGGCCCACTTAGTGAGTGACCTCCAGATCAGTGAGAGACCCTGCCTTGAAAAGCAAAGCAGGTGGCATCTAAAGTTGTTCCCTGGCTTTGATACGCATGTGCACCCGTGTGCTCATGCTGAGATGACCACATGCATACACACACATGCAGAGCTCATAGGATGCATTGGAGCTCTGCATATTTGCAAAAGTCTTCCAAAACTCTGTTGGTTATTTTACTTAACGACTTCAAAGCCCAAACAAAGGGATATGGTGACTTTGTCCTGGTGTGTTATCATTGCTCATATTTATTGCTGGTGGCTGTTCTTACTGTGTTTAACTTGTAGTTGACACTCTATCATTACCATGTATGTGTAGCAGAAAAGCAGCATGTGTAAGTTTTCAGTACATGCACTGGGATGCAGACCTGGGTAAGGAAGGATTCTGTGCTGTTATGTGTTCTCCCTGGCAGGATATAAGCTCACCTACAGGAAATGAAGAGCAATCCCAGCTAGCTCGGATGTATGCAGTCAGTGACTCACTTGCCATATTCGTGGCATGCTGCTCTGTTTAAAACCGAATTCCCTCGAGTGCAATAAAAATACCAAACTCCTGATACGAAGGTTGGAAGAAGCAGAGGTTAGCTCATGTTAATTTAGATTATCCACGGGAATCCAAGCACTGCTGTGCACAGATTTGCCAAAGGCCACACTGGCCAAGTTATCATTTCCTTAACCCGTGTGACCTTTAAGTCGGGTTTGCCCCAACTCCAATTTATAATCCTGAATCTGTGCAAAGTCCGGTTTTTGTTCCCTCACTGAGCTGTGTCTAGGATCGAGGATGAAGACACCAAAGGCAATGGGAAACTGGTGGGTGGATAGTGTTTTCTTTGGTGAGGCCAGAGAAGTAAGATAATATTTTAGCACGGGCACTTCTGTTCCCTCTATCAGTATCTCAGCCCTCATCTCTGCTCTGTTCTCCAAAGATGCGTTATATGGACACCTGGGCTGCTAGCTCTCATGCTTTTTTTTTCATTTTCAAACTTAATCATGACATCATATGATCATTGCACACACCAAAGTATCTCGGCCTCACCAAGGTTGTCACACTGGTCCGACCTTCCGTCACTTGGGACATTATCCCTCACATTGCAGGGTGCACTTGATCTTCACCCACGAGCTGCTACTGGCACTCTCCCTCAAGGCTTTTGTTTTGTTTTGTGTGCATCTGTATATGTGCAGCAACATGTGTGTGTGAGTGTGTGCATGTGTGTGCATGTGGATGCCTGATGCCGACACCGGGAGCTTCCCTCCATCGCTCTCTACCTTATTCACTGAGGTGGGCCTCTCACTTGATCCCAGACCTGGCTGAGACCGCTGGTCTCACAGCCGGCTTTTCCCAGGAATCTCCTGTCTTTGCCTTCTGAGAGCTGGGATTACAGGAAGGCTGCCATGCCTGCGTGGGCTTTACATGAGTGCTGAAGATCCCAACTCTCATCCTTGCTCATGTGGCGAGTGTTTTGCCTGCTGGGCCCTCTCTCCAACCATCCTGCAGGTGGTGACAGGCCAAATTCATCACTGCCAGGTGTTCCATGTGCCTGGGGGTGAACAACAAGCATGAAGGCTTAATTTTACATTTAATTTTAATTTTTGCGAGGCAATAACTTTGTACACTCTTCTAGATCTTGTTTCTTCTAACTCAAAATCATGACACCAAAAAATAAATCAAGACAAAATTTTTATCAAGTGTAGTGGTATTTGCTGACTTTCAGTGAGGGCGCCCTGTGTCTACCACAAGCTTCTTCTACCATTCTCTCAGCATGGACATTTGCACAGATTCTAGTTCTTAGCCCCCAGAATGCTAGGCTGCAACCAGCATCTTGGTAGTTGAGCACTTACAGATTCCCGGAAACAGAATTGTGTCATGGGTATTGTTCATTTAAAAAGATAATTACCTAACCAGATGATAGCATGCAAGGGGAACTGTAAATAGCGCTTAAATTATGGAAGACTTGTCGGATCCCGAAACCTCACTGGGCGATCAATGGATGGGATTATTTGAATGTTTTTTTTTTAAACAGGAAAAGAAACACAAATATATTTGAAAGTTCAGTCCCCAAAATAGCAACTCCGTGTGCTGGAGAAAGTTTGGATTTCAGTTCATTTGCTGGAGCCTTTAAATCATGTTTTTGAGTGAAGCCATCGGCAAACGAAGAGTGAAGGTGACTGTGTCCCTGCTGTCATTTTCTTTCAGAGGCAACGTAATCCATGTGAAGAAGCAAAAACCAAAGAAGGGTCTGTGTTAGACCTGTGTTAAGTAGTGTAATCATTTTAAAGCATCTTTGAAGTTCCCTCAGCATTGGCACGCGTTGAAACTCTGGACCTGACTCTATTACTCAGTGCAGCACAGTCTGAACAAATGTAGACATCAAGGGACTGAGAGTAGCGTTCTCCGTTTAAGACTCTGGATCATTTACACGGGGCTTTACCCCTCAGCCAGAGCTCAGCCTGGCCTAAGCAGCATGTTTTCACTTACTCTTCCCTTTCGCCCTTACAGACCTCTCCAGCTGAAAAAGACAAAGTACAGCTTGGCACTGAAATTCCAAGATCATACATCTGGGCCATAAGAAAATGAAGCCCTTTCTTTGGCATGTTTGAGGGATTTGGTGACATTTCTGTTGGACATTGAACTGTAAGTGGACTCTTCTGGACTCCATAGTGTGTCACAGAGGATAGAACTGAGTTCAAATGAAGCAAAGGATGATGTGAGATTCCTTTCTGTATGCTATGGCAGGGCAGAATATAGCCAGGCTGGAAGATACATATATATCTTCCGGTAGCAGCAGAAGAGAGAGAGAGTAGGCAGAGTCAGAAAGATGCCATGTTGTAGCTGAAGGAGAAAGGCAACCTCCGGACACTTACCAGTAGGTCACAACCTTGTGCCAATACACAAATTAATAGAAATGGATTAATTTATGATGTAAGTGTTAGCTAGAAGTAAGCATAAATTACTGACCAAACAATATTGTAATTAATATAGTTTCTGTGTGATTATTTGGGTCTGGGTAGCTGGGAACCGAATAAGCAGTCTCCACATACAAAGGGTTTAATTTCTTTTCTCTAGGTTTACTTAAAACTGGCTAAGGAATGACCACGTGCTGTGTGTTTGGAATTTTGCAGAGCATCCGCATCGCCCTCTATGTGGCTGGAAGGGCTGTGTTAGTCCCAGCCTCGGTGGAGCCTCTGGTCTTGGATTGAAGCCTCTCAGTGGTAGAAGTAGCTGGTTTCTCAGTTTTGATCGTGAGTAATATTTGGATTTTTCTAATTCCTCTGTTCTCTCTTGTCATTGCTCTTAAGAAGATTCTCTTGCTGTCCCTTCAATGCTTTGGTGGTATCAGAACAAAGTAAGGATTGATATTATATAGAGTTTTGTGAACATTGACTTCAGTGATTGGCACACTGTGAGGAAAATGCCTAGGGATTGGTTGAGTGTGGAGCTTAGCAAAGGTAGTTTGCTTGCTTCTTATGGGTTGAGAAGCTTGGGCTTGTTGCTGATTGGCTAGTTTTCAGAAGGTCAGGGCTATTGCTGATTGGTTGGCTCTAAGACTATTACTAAAGAAAATTTTTGATGTTGGATTCAGTGGCTTCAGACAGTTTATGGTGGTGACGTGTTTCTGCCTCAAGACCCTGACCATGAGTTATCTTTTCTATTTCTGTACTCGTGGGCTTGGGAACTTCAGATTCTCAACTGCATGAGGAAGTCAAGGGGAATGGAATTGTTCAAAGAGCGAATGTGTTACCAGTCCGTACACCCACTGGCAAGAACAATAGGACTCATCAAGTGTTTGATCTTAATCTATTTGGTGAAGGAATCTTAAATTATTTTTGACTCCCAAAAGTAAAGTAGAGAGACTGTTTTTGTTCGTGTGTTGCATGAGTGTGTGTACATAGGTGTTCTTGCCCGTGTGGCTGTTTGTGGATGTCAGAGGTTGACATGAGATGTCTTCTTCAATCAACTCTCCATTTTTATTCCTTTGGACATGATCTCCTATTGAACTTGGAGCTCACATGGGCTGGGTAGTGCCCCCTTCACCTGCCTGTCTCTGCCCATAAGTGTTTGCCTTACATATGGACTGTGTCTGACTTTTCTCCGTGTTCTAGAGATCCAAAGTCAGATTCTTCTGTCTGTGTCACAGGCACTCACCGCAACTCCTCCTTTGCCCAGAACATGGTACAAAAAAGTTTAATATCTGCAAGTATCTGCTGTCACCTGACTGTTCCATTGGGGTTTTTATAATATTAACGTCTAAGGACCCATTATGTTAGCCCTTCACATTAAAAGTTGTAAGCATATTATTCCGTGTGCTGTTTGTCTTTGGGTTTTCTTCATGTATTCAGGAAGAGAGACGCCAGCAGCCTTGAAGATGTGCATTGATACAGTCAGATTGCTCAATTCTTTTTCTTGATTTCTGGGTTTTATATTATCAATGGAAAACTCTTAGAAATTCTGGTTTTTCTTTTTAAAATTACACTTATTTATTCATCTTGTTGGGGTGGGCTTATGCTATGGCATGCATGTGGAGGTCAGAGGACAACTTGTAAGAGTTGGTCTCTTCCCTTTCCGTTTCCAGTGTGAGCTCAAAGATCAAACTCAGCTTGGTGACAAACATTACCAGCTGCCGAGCCATCTCACCAGCCTGGAGATGCTATTTTCCTGTGCTTTCTCATGATACTCTAATGCAGTGATTCTCAACCTGTGGGGATTGAATGACCCTTTCACAGGGCTCACCTAAGACCATTGGAAAACACAGATATTTCTATTACAACTCATAACAGTAACAAAATTACAGTTATGAAGTAGCAAAAAAAGTAATGTTATGGTTGGAGGTCCCCACAACATGAGGATCTGTATTACAGGGTCACAGCATTGGGGAGGTTGAGAACCACTCTAATGGCTTCATTTTCATTCATCCTGCATTTGTATTGGGGTAAATACGAGGGAGGCATGCAAAGTTCTCAGGCAGCTTAGTTGTCCCAGTGAATACTGTTTTTGAAGCATCATTGTTTCTATTTATATGAATTATTAGCTTTGATTAACATGTATTGCTCATGTTAGGTTTATTTACTCCCGACTCGGATCCTTGAACACAGCCAGCATGCTGGAGCTTTCGTTTGTCGTGGTGCCTCATATGTTCTGTGCTCTTCGCCGGGCACTGTGTGGACTGCAATGGGTGGGTCCAGCGTGGCGTGCCCAGTAGTTCTCTTGCTCACCTTTAACACTGGAGGGAGGTTGGTTAGAGATCAACCGTGTGTTTTCTGAAGCCTCATCCATTTATTCCAGAAGTCACTTGCGTGAGGCCTGTCTTCTCCTGCTCTTCTATCTTCCTGTCATCTGCAGATGGACATTCCAGGGAATTACATCTCATTTTCTGTGGCACAGGAATTACATCTCATTTTCTATGTCTGCAGGAATTACGTGCTTCAATATATTTTAGAACACAGTGCCCTGCACTTTCATGCGTGATTAACAAAATTTGAGATTATCACCTAACCCGGGTCCTTCTCAGCTTATACTGAGATGGAGAGAGGCCTTAGAAGGTTGTAGTTACTCACCTGTGGTCACATGGCAAGTCACTAGTGTGAAAAAGAAATGTGTTCAATGAGATGAGTGCTATCATTCTAGTGACAATCCTTGTGTGAGAGATCACTGTTGTGATCTGTGTGTGGAGCAGGAGACCTCAGTATGTCCAGCTGTTCGTGTCTGTTCAAATGACTTTCCACCCTAGACTTAAGGCACAAAAGAGGATGACAGTGGCTGGAAGGATTTGGGTTTCCTGCATTGTTTCCGTCTCAGGAGAGTGTTCACGTTCACTTCAAGCTGATAAAAAGCACAAACGACTCCCTCACTTCCGTGTGTGTTCCTAGATTCTCCTCACAAAGAGGAGATGATATGGAATATGACAGTTCATTAAATGTGTGTAGCCTTTGTATGGACATTTTTCTATCATTGTGTCTGGTGTGTTAACTTTTCCTGGGACTCCAGAAGGAACATCTATTTACCCTAGAAGGGCAACAATAACAGACCAAAGTACTATTTCACCAAAGTCCAGTTTCGTGAGACCCATAAATTTATGAGATTTTCTTACAGGGCATGGGTGAAGGGTTCCTCACAGGAGTGTGGGAAACCCCTAAACAGCCCTGTCACAGATGTTGACCTTGTGGGGATGCATTATGGAGTCCCACCTTCAGTTAACCTACTTTCTATACAGTCCATCACCCAAGATTACTTGTAGCTAGGGGAGGAGGGGAATAATATCTGGAATCCCAAGTGAAGGACTCTTTTGGGGAACTTGGGGGCTTAATATTTATTTTCTCTTAGTGCTCCATAATGTAGACATACTTCAGTCATTCAGCTGAAGCATGCTTGTAAGGCAATGACTTTTGTTTGGTTTTGTGATTTCAAACATGATAGCCCTTGTAAGACTGCATATTTTTGAACTTCTCCCAAAGTGTGATTCAGTAGCTCTGCAGTGATGTCTGGTCATTACTAAGGTCTGAATGTGAAATGTTGCTCGCCTGGTCCCCAGCGGGCAGTGCTATCTCTGGAGGTTATGGAACCGTTGGAAGGAATAGAACACTGGAGGGTGGATCTCTGTATTTGTAGGGGAGCCCGACTTCCAGTCCTCAGCCACTTCCTGTTCCACTGAGATGTGAACAAGCAGCCGCCTCATTCTCTTGCCATGAAGCCACCCACCACTCCACCTTGTCCTCCATGATGGGCTCTCTCTCTCTCTCTCTCTCTCTCTCTCTCTCTCTCTCTCTCTCTCTCTCACACACACACACACACACACACAGAGTCTCTTCAGTTGTTTCATTCAGGCATTTATTACAGTAATGCAGAAAGTAGTTAACCAAGTAGCCTCTGGTTTAACAAATCTCCCAGCGGATTCCAGGGAAGGCTGGGGTTGGGTGTGTGCTGCTCTTTCGGACTGAACCCGCCTACACAAGGATGATGTGATGCCATGACATAAAGGTAATGGTGTGAGCTTGACTAAGAGTGTACGTTAGAGAGCTGCACAATCTACTTCCACATGCATGGAAACACGCAGAAGTACATGTACTGCAATAAGGCTTATTGATGGGGAGGGTCAAAGTGTTGAGACACCATGAGAGTTTACTTAAAGTTTCTAATTTTTTGGGTTGTTTTTTTTTTAAGAAAAAGTGAAGGAAGGTTACTGAACTGTCCACCTTAAGACTGAAAAGGGCAAATGCTGATTTTCATTATACAAATGAAACAGGGGAGTGCAGTGAAATCCCATCCATCCCCGAGGACCAGCTCCTTTGAGAGGTTAGAGGAACAGCCTGGAGTGATCTCACTTCTGGGCTCCATAACCATCACTCTGGAGCCACTAAAGATGAAGGATTGCACACAAAGCTTGGAACTTTAACTACTCTCTGTGGCAGCCATAAAAAGAAAATAGATAATTAGTCCAGATGCCCTGTCCCCCAGAGAACAGTGAACAGAGTGCTGTCTAAATAGGTGAGAACAACTCACAGTAAAAACCAAACAAGAGTGTGAGAGTGACTTTCAGTGTTAGAGGCAAATGGTTCAGATGCTAATTGATGGCGCAGAATATTGGCCACAAAGAAATGGCTGGAAAGAAATGGCTGAGGAGCATTTAAAAGCTATAAAGAATGACCTCCTCCATGTCTGTAGTGTGCTGTATATAGTAGAGACTCCATTTCGTGTCTGTAGTGTGCTGTGTATAGTAGAGATTCCATTTCGTGAGGGCGAGTTTTACGATACCCTGGATACTGATGAGGGACTGAGTCTCACAAGCTCACATGGTCTCTAGCTGAATACCATAGACAAAGATTAGAGAGTAACTCAATATTTCATTCATGTGCTTGAAAATGGAGGGCCTCCCTTAGGTAGCAAACATCAGGGGAGTTAGAAAAGGAAGTGACCTCTGATGGTTATGGATGTGAGGCCTGTAGAATCCAAGAAGATGAAATACTGTCCCTTTATAGTCCTGTGGTCCTCAGTCAGGCTCTGGTGAAAGCAGTGGTCCAAGAAAGGACTTGGAAATTATTTCAGATTTTTAATGATTAGGATTAAATTGTGTTCACAAATAAGATGGAATTTCCTGTGAAACAAACATGTCTGCTAGCTGGGAACTCTGCAGTGTGTCGATTCTCTTTGGCCACACAGAACTGGCATAATAGCCAGCAAACCACTGTTGGGTGTGCACCGCTGATTGCTAATTACCCATGGACATGGACTTTGAAACAACAAGGGTGCATTTTAATTGCTTCTTAGTAAGCCATGTGTCTTTTTCATCGCCCACCTAGGTCCCATCAGCACTTACCCCAGCACTGCCTGAGCTATAATAGATTCATAATAGACATGGTCATGTATTAATAATAATAATGATAAATTATGTTCGCAAGTGCTTTCCCTATACTTAATCTTCATAACAATTCTACAGGATATGTCGGGAAAGTGTAGTTATCCCTGTTTACTGATGAAGTGCAGCTACTGTGGGTCAGGAGATTCTCCGAAGTCACGTGACTGCATCACAGCGCAGGCTTTGCCTTTGTTTATTTGACAATACCTTATCAAGTGTCTAAGAGACCAACCCCAACCCGTGCTTCAGTACTCACGATAGAGAGCCAAGAAGAAATGGTCACTTCTGTGAATTCTGCCCTTCCCTGGGCATCTCCTTAACTCTCGGAGACAGTTCACTCATTTTCAAAAGAGTAAAAATGTCACTATTCCAATTTACAAAGTTTTGGTGAGAGTGGAATAGAGATTACCACATTTGACATTTGTCCCTAGCTCTTTCTCCACCTCGGCTCCATTTATCCAAAGCATGTACACCTCTATGCAAACCTCAGTGCTATTTGCATATAGTGCATTTGTCTTTGGATCCTTCAGAGAAATTTGTAAGAATTTCAAAAATTACTTTGACTTAAATGAAAATGAGAATTATACGAGCCATTCCATTAGGTCCTTGTGCAAGATGGACTGAATGTCTTTTTTGACTTCATGTGGTATATTCTCTCCAGAAAATGTGGGAGATGCAGAGGGGAAGGTGGGAAGAGCAGATGCATTTAAAGTCATCCCATTTTGAAGAATGAGGTTTTGTTCAAACAAGACTGTGGACACGTGTTTTTAAGAGTAAAGAAAGTTGTCTGAAAATGAGCGACTGTGTTCTTTATTATCAATTAATGTCTATTCAAAATATATTAGAAGATTGAGAAAAATAAGAATTAGGTGTTAAACATTACTAAATGATTTCCCATTAATGAGTTAATATCTCTGAACCTCTGTTCTTTTCACCTATTGCAAATGTGAATTATTGTCAAATTTTTAGAGCACTTCATTCTTTCATTCTTAAAATAAAATTTTAGATAAAAGCTAGCAGTTTTAGAGTCATCTTCAGCTTAAAATACCAATATTTTATTTAGAATTTTAAAATTTACATTTTTAGAGGGAATGGGACTGCACTTTTATTTTTCTGGGAATTTTCATATAGCAATATAAACATTGGCTCAAGGAACTGAAAAGTCTTGCATCTTTCTTGGTGGGAAATTATAGACATCTGTGAATTTTCCTTCTCTAGTTTATATAAAGACACGGAGACTTCTTATCAATTATGAAAGCTTGGCCTTTAGCATAGGCTTGTTTCAAGTAGCTCTTATTACTTAAATTAATTTTTTCATCATCTTTCGTATTCTCTGTAACAATCTGTTTATTTTCAACATTCTAGATTGAGGTTTCACACTATTCTTAGTTATGTCTTTACCTGGTCTACTTTAAATTTTATTTAATTTATATCGCTGACATTTTATATGTTTACTTCTACTTAATCTTTGATTAGGACCAATTTTTTGTTGAAGGAATCAATTCTTAAATTTGTTGATTTCTATTATTTATTTATTTTCTGATTTCACTTTTTGCTGTTGTTTATTTTTAATCTTTTTCCTTTTTACTTTTTCTTAGGATAATTTTTGTGCCCTAATAAGAGCCCTATTGGCCAGAAATCTGCTTTGGTGTGAACCTTGGTCTACATCCCAGATGTGTCCACATCCCCCAGACGTGCTCACATCCC